>JAWZSL010000163.1:0-69687 GCA_034769285.1 Lutjanus argentimaculatus
ATTTACTTGGTCACCATCACTGCCAATTAGCTGCAACCCTGTTTTCTGCTGAAACTCCAGGATTGTTTTGTGAACTGAAGATCTTCACCCATCATCACATCAGCATAGAGGTGAATACATATTGAGTGGACTATTATGCTGCGATGGAATATCCTTTTAAATGTTTGTATAAATAATTTACATCACTAAAAATACAGGGGCACTGCTATGAAAAATACAAACAAAAAGTTACAATGGAAATCTCCTTTAAACAGACAATATGATGATATCCCAAATATAAAATGAATGACATAACACATAAAGGTGTGTGTGTGTGTGTGTATGTGTGTGTGTGTGTGTGAGTTAAGACAGCAGATGTTGCCAAAGTTTCAATAAATATCACAATCTTATAATCTGCTCTTCACAGAGATGAGCTGCAGAGTAAAACACAGCAGCATCTGTCCTGTGATGTCGAGTATTATAACTTACAAAAAAGTAACAGCGACAGTAAAACTGTTTCACACTATGATGGTTACATGAAGTCCACACATCACGTGTGTCAAACCGTTGGGGGTTGATCCGTACGGGACACGGACAACTGAGATCTGTTGCACCCCTAATATTGACTGATATGAAACTTTTTGTTGTTGTTGTTGTTTTGAAGTCTATAACATTACATCTATAACATCTGCACATTATTTTAACAGTCAAAGATTATGAAATGATGACATAACCAACATTTAACATTCAGTTTTACTTTTAAAAAACAATTCTTACCTTCAGCATGGAGGATGTAAACTGATGTCTTGTTCATACTGACATGATGAAATGAGGAAGAAGTGCTTGCCTCTGAGGTTTCTGCAAATAAAAAAAAAAACACATTCTGATTTTTTAACCATAGACTATGTAACTGAAGTATGACTTAAAAATAAAAAAAAAGCAGTTTGTTGTTTGTTCATTAACAGCTCTGAGAAAAATACAAGTTTGTGTCTCAGCTTTGCTCTTTAAACAGATACACAGTCAGCACATGATCGACTGCTTCATTCATAAATCACTGGATCAGATCTGCTGTGAGCCACAGAAATACAAGTTCTAACAGAAGGTAGAACAGAGGAACAGAGGTTCTTCTGTGTTTCTGTGATGATGAACACAGAGTTGTTCTTAATATGATGTAGATCAGTTACAGACTCTCAGGATGACATGAAGCACAGCCTGCTACCTACAGACATATTATAAGGTATTTTTATCACAAATTCCTCCACAGTGATGACTAAACTCAAACTGGTTTAAAACAGGTCAGGTGACTTCAAAGTGAAAACACATCAATTAAAAAAAAAAAAAGAAAGAAAGAAAAAAGTAATAATAAAAACAAATATTTTATGATGAGAAACTGAGTTTTCAGTTCTGGAACAGTTAATCACAATTAGTTACATCAACTCTGAGTATGTTCACTCTGAGCTGAGCGCCTGCATGAAAGCCATCACCAATCGAGCTCCGATACTATGATTCACCATGGCAACAAGTAATTAAAAAGCAGAGCCTCCATTTTAATCCCATGGAGGTAAAAATATGAATATGATGCACAATAGGGCTGCATGAGTTGATGGAAAAAAAAAAGTCATATTTGCGATCATTTTGATTGAAATTGTGATACGATTGGCAGAAATGATCAGGCCACTACAGTTTCCTCATGGTAATTCTGTTTTCTCACGTTTTTTTTTCCTTTTTCAAAAATTTGCGATTCAGATATTGCATTTGTCCATAATGCAATTTTATTTCAATTGCAATCAAATGGAAATGAAATGAGGAAATGAAATAAGACTGTGTCAGACAGCTGCTTCAAAGAGTACCTGGCTGCAGACCTCTGACCTCTGACCTCCACAGTTGACAGGAAACACGTGACCTCAGCAGTTGTTCTTCATCTTGTCATTTTTTCCACATATGAAGGCCACATTCTGTGTAATCACTGTTTGGTTCTTAAAATTTGCAATTTAGCACAGGAATTCAATTAAGTATATACAAAGTTTATTCATTATATATTTTAAAAGTCAGTTGACTCTAAAGGCTTTAGACAATATTTTAAATTAAGGAGTAATTTGTAGGGAATTTTAAAAATGGGTCAATATGGAGTTAATTTATTGTCTTTAAAAAGTCACAAATTCTTTAAAATGTTGTAATGTCTAGATCAAATTTATTTATTAAACAATTTCTTATAAACAATGTGAATAGACCCTTTTACAGTTTGTAAACAATGAGAAAGCTGCACGCGCATCTTAGCAACGGAAGTACGGCGGACCACAACAGCTTGTCAGTGGGCCTCTGCAAACACGAGCAGCTTTAATCGTGTTCTCAGTCTAATCAACACGTTTAATAGCTTGCAGCCATAGACGCCACCAAGTGCTCTGAAACAGTCACAACTTTTCGGAAGTTTAAGCAACTTATATCATCCACTGGAATATAAATTCTGAAGTATCATATACTCAATAAACAAATGTTTTGGTGATTTTGATGCTGGTGAAATGTTCAATTCAACCTTTGCAGCTTGATAACTCGTCTGGTTGACTGGAGGAGATGCTACTTCTGTTGCCAAAATGCGTATACACAGCTCTTCGATGACGTCAGCTGTAAAAGGGTCTATAGGCTACGACTAATTCTAACGCTGCTTTTATTGCATCCTCTGCTGTCAAAATCTTTATGAACCCAGTGATTTTACCAGATTATCTGGCAAGCGATGAAGCTCCTTAAAACGATAGTTCACACCAAAAATGAAAATCCACTCAGTATGTACTCACCTCTATGCTGATGTGAGGATGGATGAAGACCTTCAGTTCACAAAACAATCCTGGAGTTTCAGCAGAAAACAGGGTTGCAGCCAAATCCAGTACAATGTCAGTGAATGGAGACCAAATGTAAATGTTTAAAAAAAAAAAAAGAAACACAAAACAAACACAAAATGTCTCCATCCTGCTCGTGTGGTGTAATCCAAGTGTCCGCGAGCCGCGACATTAAAATTTAACCACAAAAGACGCCATTTACACCATGTTTTAGCTGAAATGTCAACTGTAGCCTCCCAGGTAGCATGTAAACAGTATGAATGTATCGTGAGACTTTGTATATCTCTTGTCGCATGCAGGTGTGAAGACATCATGAGATCTCTTGTGCACGCGGCTCCGGTCTGAGAGGCTACAGTTGTCATTTCGGCTAAAAACATGGTGTAAACGGCGTCTTTTGTGGTTAAATTTTAATGTCGCAGCTCACAGACACTTGGATTACACCACACGAGCAGAATGGAGACATTTTGTGTTTGTTTTGTGTTTTTTTTTTTACATTTTAAAAGTGGTCACCATTCACTGTCATTGTACTGGATTTGGCTGCAACCCTGTTTTCTGCTGAAACTCCAGGATTGTTTTGTGAACTGAAGATCTTCACCATCATCACATCAGCATAGAGGTGAGTACATACTGAGTGAATTTTCATTTTTGGGTGAACTATCGTTTTAATGGTTAATCACAACCACACTGCACCTCCACCCATCCCACTCCCATCATTAAGAAAAATCACTACAATTCACCATCATTTTCATTAATAAATGGTAATGAAACGACACAAACAGAGGAGGGAGAGACTGATGCTCAAGTCTTGAAGGGAACCTCAGACCCGTGAACCGCCTCCAGAGTCTGTTAATAAACTCTGTTTCCTTTCCAGACATGATCAAAGAAAAGAGTTCCCCAAAATTTATATAACATGACATTAAAAACACATCATGATCTCAGTAGTTTACAGTGCATGGTGAAATGTCAACAGTGGGATCGGGCTACAGGGTTTGTGAATGACAGTTTGTGAGCTAAGCTAAATCCAATGTTAACGTTAGCTTAGCCGTTTGTAGGCAGACAGTGCATTCACCTCTCTGCGTCTACAGTCTATGGTCCTACATCACGGTGACCATGGGACAAATGCCCCTTTAGCCTGACTGAACATCGGAGCATCGGGGCAAATACTGTGTTCATGCAAAAACGACACAGAGAAAACCAACTGAGGTCGCCTTATTTCCTGTCAACTGCGGAGGTCCGCCATGTTGTGTTCGGACTTTGATGAGGAAAACCAGTGAGCAGGTAAACTCAGGGCCGGCCCAAGCCTCCATGGGGCCCTAAGCAAAATTTGATTTTGGGGCCCTCTATTTCAGCCAATATTGATTGTTGATCTGAGTTGATGTAAAAATAATATGTTCATTTATTCACATAAATTACCATGCTCTGCAGCAGCAAGCAATTTTTTAAAACATATGTCAAACTATAACTAGTAGCCTAATGCAGTGGTTCTCAACCTTTTTGAGTCGCGACCCCCAATTTAACATGCACTGCTGTCTGCGAGGAAGCCTTAACAAAACATACTGGTGAGAAAAACAGCCCATAATTTTAAACTATCTATGTTGCTGAAAGCTTAAACATGAAAAGAACAACTACACTTTTTTTTTCTCTCCCCTGCTCCGCTCGAGCGCGGCTGAACCCGGCTTGAGCCCACTTCATGGGCACGAGCCTGCTGCAGCCGCCGCTCCTGCTGACAGCAGACTGGGGGAGAAAAAAAACATTTCTTTGCTCTGATGATGTATGAATGAGAAGGACAGACATGAGACTTGGACAGGTTCGTTGTTGTTGTTTTGGTGGTTTTTAGTAATAAAATGCCTGTTTGAGACCAACCCTCTTCGTCCTTCTAACGTCCGGTCGGAAGCTACATTCATTTTGTGCATTTATATTTTTTTCAAAATGATTTGGCCAGAAATCATCTCGCGACCCCAAGGTTGAGAATGGCTGGCCTTATGCAAATGGTGACGTTAATGTTTGCTATCAAACATTAACAAAAACTTTGTTTTGAAGAAAAAAAAACAAAAAACAAAACAAACAAACAAACAAACAAAACAAAAAAAAAACTGAAATATATAGGACCAACCCCGAGAAACAACTCAATCAAAGTTAAAGCTACACAAATACAAACATGTTAGTATGATTTAAGTTACTGTTAAAAGATACATTTCTCTCCTTTTTAACTAGCTAGATAATTTAACAGCTAGGCTACACAAATCTCTTTGATAAACATTACCCTACCAAGCAAGCCATGATGCAAACATACCTTTATCTCGGCATTTTTTCTCCTCTTCCTCTTTCTTCCTTTTTCTTTTCTCTGCCCCTGAAGGATATGTCCTTTTTTGCGACATTGTTTCGCCTAACCACCTGTGTTTTGGATGCGCAGTGTGTACTGCATGTCGGGAGCCGGCCGTTACACTTTTTTTTTTTTTTTTTTTTTCTTGGCAGGAGGCACTGGTCCAGCGAAGCTTTAGCTACAGAGGCAGTAAGAATCACTAGGTCTACATCAGCAGCAGCACTCTGTTGAAATTGTTTTTGTACAATAATATATCTTTGATCATATAGAAATCACCATTTATACATGGACAAAATAAAAAATAAATTACTTTTTTTTTTTATTATTGCTCTTGGGGGCCCCCTAGTGGCCTTGGGGCCCTAAGCCGGCGCTTAGTTCGCTTATGCCTTGGGCCGGCTCTGGATAAACTTCACACAGTTTGAGGATTTAAGGTTAAAAAAAAGGCCAAAACATATTAAAATAACTTTATATATTATCACAAAAGGTGTGACTATCGTTATGATAGGTTCATCCAAGTGAGTTAGTTCTTCGGTCGGAACTAGGGTGACCAGGTCCCAATAAACCAAAAGAGGGACAAGGGGTATGTTTGTGAGGGACAAAGTGGGACACCGCCTAACCCCCCCCCCCCCCCCCCCCCTCCCCCCCTCCCCCCCTTCAATTAAAAAAAAAAAACCCCCCCCCCCCCCCCCCCCCCCCTCCCCCTCCCCCCCTTCATATTTAAAAAAGACTGCAAGTCTTATATGTTTTTCCCTTAATAATAATAATTATGTATAATAATATTACAACAATAATAATAGATTATAATCAAATATAATATAATATAGGCTAATGTAATATATAATATAATATAATATAATATAATATAATGAAGCTCAACAACAGAGCATAAACAACAACAATTATTGCTGACCGGTATGACAGGGTGTGTTGGACAGTGTGGTAAACTGTAGTCACCTCAGCTGCTGTTACTTGTCGGCTTCATCGTTTTTTGGTCGGAGAAATGCGTCCATAGACTTTAACATCTCTTTTCGGAAACGCTTTTCTTGTGGGACTCCGTCTGTCGATGTCGTTTAATGTCAAATTTGCCCCCGTGCCCAAAAGAGAAGGAACTTTTACAAAGTTGACAATAAACCCTCTCTGAATCCCCCTGGACTTTTTTCACCCACAAGTATTCGCTTTCCTACTCTTTTCTGTAACTGCATCGTCTCTTCTTGTTTGGCGTCTCCCCTTCCTCCATTTCCAAAGAAGAACGCGCGATGTGAGTGTCATTCACTAGCTGTCACCTCAGCTGTTGGTAGCGCGGAGAAAATTAGGGGCGGGCCTAAGCGCCGTACGTGCAGTGCTACTATGACAACAACAAACAGCCCAGAGTGCAGTAACATCACCGGCTTCTTCACATTGCTGGGGCCTGAGGGGGATGTTGTGCGGGACATGGTCTCAATTTGCGTGATGCGTGAAAAGAGACAGAAAATGCGTGAAATCACGCGCAAAGCGGGACATCTGGTCACCCTAGTCGGAACCACTGAGGCGGAAGTGTTTTTAATTTAACTGCGCAATTCACAAACACAAAGCACCAACAGAAAACAACGCACCAGTCAGCTTTTACAAACTCACACAAGTGACACACAAGGTTATAAACAGCTACTAATGTTTACCTTGAGACGTTTGTCTGCTTGTCGCCTTTTGAATCCAAAATATTCCCAAGACATTTCAAGTGACTGCACACAGTCATTTAACAGAGGTGTTTCCACTGGAACAAGTCAGAGTTTGAACAAACCTGTTCTTACACGGAAGGTGCAGGTATGTGTCTGGGTGTGGTCAAAAACAGGAGCGGATCCAAGAGTTCACTGTTTTAACATATTTTCTCACATGAATATTTCTCATCTTCTTTCTCCACAAGTTTTCACATGTCATTTCTTATTTTTACTCCTTCATTCTTTTCCTAATTTTCTCTTTCACTCCTCCTTTTTCTTTTTTCTTCTTCTTCTTCTTCACCTCCACTTCTGTCCTCTCACTAATCCTCCCCTCCTCTCCTCCTGACTCCTCATCATACATTTTCCTCCTCTCTCTTTCTCTTAACTTCCACACAGTCACAGCCCAGTGCTCCCACTTTGTCAGTCAAAGAATAAGTAGATCTATATTCAACAGAATGAGGTACAACCCCTCAGTGTTTATTGAATAGAATATTTTATGTAGAATCTTAAGATAAGTGAATATTGACATAAATAAGATTTTTTAGAATATTTAAAATGTAGAAAATACTAAAACACTGAGCTTTGGCTCTACTGACTGGTAATTAGTCAGTTAATTGATTTTAAATTCAGTATTTAATCAATCATCAGTCAGTGTCAATCCACTCATTTCCATCTTACATTAGTTCAGAGTTGTAATCACTCTTAGACAGTAACTAATTGCATTTACATCAAGTACTGTACTTATTTTGTACTTTACTGGTGTGAATGCAGGACTGTTACTTGTAGTGAAGTATTTTTACAGTCTGATATTAGTACTTTTGCTTCAGTAAAGGATCTGAATACTTTTTACTCTCCTGGTCACCTCAGAAGTCGTCTGTATTAGAGGTGCTGACTTCCTGGATGCCAGCTGGTGACCTCAGTGACGAGTGAACTCTTACATACTGAATTTACAGTCTCCACAGGGTGTCCAATCAGAACAGGAATTGGTAAAGTGTCAATAAATCCAGGTCACACACACTCTCATTGAGATGCCACTCATTTATTACTAGTAGTGAAGGTGTGTGGTTTCTACAGGGAGGGATAAAGAAAACATGTACAAACATTAAGGCATTCTACAACATAATCACACATTAATTTTGTGTAAAAAGGGAATAAGCATGATTACAACTCTGATATTAATAGACACAGACAATATGGCATGAAGAAAACAATAATTTAATGCAGCAGTAGCCATGCAAAATGATGAATAACAGAAAAAAGGGAGAATATGATCCTTATTAGTAAGGGAGCGTCATCAAATGGCTATCCTCTTTACTCCATTACAATGTGGCTTTACACACAGAGGGAGAGACAAGGAAGTGTATGACGGTCCCTTATATCGGCAAAGATTGACTGACAGTAGTGCTGTAGAGCAAACAACACATTATCTGGAAGTGTGTAAAGAAAGTAGCACAGGGAAAAAAACAAGCTTGCTCTCTCATGGATGCACAAAAGAAACATGCAGAAATAAATTACAAACTGCAACAAGGTATAAAAGTCCAGCTGTGTAGAAGTTCCCCACTTGCTGCAAAGAAAAGTGAGTCCTGGTGCTGCAGTGGATTAGCATCCCAGACGCTACAGCAGACAGCTGCGAGTGTCTAGAGGAGTAACAGTGTGTCTATAGGGTCAATAGTTAGTGCAGGCCCTCCAATCACCTACTGTGGTCCAGGTGAAAAAATCCCCAGAAGGGACGCTGTATAAAACGTGATAAAAACAGAATGCAATGATGTGCATTTTTTTTATTTGTATTCAATTGAGTACAGTATAAAGACAAGATAATTTATGTTCAAACTGATCATTTTTATTGTTCTTTGTAAATGTACACTCATTCTGAATTTGATGCATTCTGAATTGATCCAATGTATTTTACCTAAAAGTGGAAAATTCCCTGACAGTCACAACTTTTTCCAGATTTGGGTCATAGTAAAGAATCATACATAATAACCTGAAGAGTCATTGACACACTTTGAAATGACCCTTGACCTCTAGCAGCTCTAAGGACTATTTTTTAAAGTGAAATAAAGACATGAGTTTCTTACCTGATTCATCAGAGAGATGTGAATCCAACCACTGGGCTCCACCATCTCTAACTGCTGCAGAGAGGAAGAGGAGGAGGAGGATGGTTAGAGTAAACTATATCATTTAAGAGGTGATTGAACTCTGTCATAATCTTTTAAAGTGTTGTTACCCTGATCTCCTGCAAGTTGTGGAAGTTGTTGATCTTACTCATCTGATTTATAATCAGCATAAATACACAACATCTTCACTGTGGTTCTCCTCCTGGACAAAACAAATATAATAATCAGTGACGATAAACACACACACACAGGTACAGATGATAAACAAACAAAAATACAGAGACATCCTCACCAGAAACAACAAAAACATTTAAAACAATTACAGCAACTGAAGCATCAAAATAAGACAAATGATTAAACACATGCACATCATCTTCCAGTAACCTGGTTTAAATAAGAGACTTTGAGATACAGGTCCATGAAGAGAGAAGTTTAGGAAAGAGTTCCAAAGAAAATAAAGTACATTTCCAAAATATCCCAGAAATCCCAGTTCTGAAGGAACAAAGCTCCTCGGTACCTGAACTGTATGTTGACTAAGTGAGGCTGGGATCCGTCTGACTGCCAGAACGTCTCCAGGTCGTCATCCCTCAGCTGATCCACTCTGAAACCTGAACACAGGAGGAGGAACACAGTTCAAATGACATTGGATTAGATTTGTCACTTTGTACACTCTCACACACACAGCAGACTGTTCACTGGATTTGGGGCTGACCGGGTTTACAGGAGGAGAGAGACCACACCGCCTGGGAGCCGATCTCCCGAACTGTCCCCGTCCACTCCAGCTGCTTCGGGTCTTGCTCAGCGTGGCCATCCTTTAACTGCAGAGATAGACAATTTAATTAAAAAAAAAAAAAAAAAACACTAGCTGGAGACTTTTCCTGAAAGTCAGCAACATAACACCAAACTTCATTCAACTTTCTAACATTTTAATGTTTGTTTTTATATTAAAAGATGAAAATTAATGACAGAATCTAACTGGAAAGATTATAGCTGCAGCAATGGTCGGGGCCGGGCAATTTTAGGCAAAATTAGGCAATTCTGAGCAACAAGCAGAGTGTAGGAAGATGAAAAAAAGGTGGCATTCTAATGTGCATTTTACATCAGTTGAGGCTTGAACTCACAATTTCTGGCACAAGAGACTCTGCTCTGTCTCACTGAGCTAATTAGCAAGAGACAACTGTGCGGTATACATGTTTAAAACTTCTTCTAGCTCATTATAGGAATTCTACAGCTGCAATGATTAGTCAATAAATCAATAAGTCAAACATATAATTAATCCACAACTATTTCATGATGGATTGATTGTTTCAGGCATCAGTGTTGGAGTTACCTTCGCAGATTTTTGTTTTGCAGTTTTGGACCTTTAGTCAGACAAAGTGAGATGTTTGTGGATGCCAGATTGGAATTGGGGAAAGGTAATATGAATTTTACATAATTTTATAGACAAACATTTAATATAGAAAATAACTGGAATGCTAATCAATTATGAAATGATTCATAGCAAAGATAAAAGTGTTGATAAAGAGTATTTGTCTCCGCAAAACTCCCTGAATCATAATTATTTTAACCTTAGCAGTCTCTAATCCACTTAGCATGATACCTGAACATAAAACTTTCACATTAGAATGTCTGTTCTGCCTTAGCTGAGGCTCAAACTCACAACTTCTGAGACTGAAGTCCATCTTTTATCTCACTGAGCTAATTGGCAAGTAACAGTTCATGTGTGGCTTCACAAATTGACTAAGCCAAGGATCAGGGTGCCAGGCAGCAGCCATCCATGCCATGGAAAAGCACATTTCAAAGTGAAAGTTCCAAATCTGTAGCGCATATGGTTGATTTGTTGTGAATTTTCAAAGTTTTGAAATTTAGAGGCTTGCTGTAGCGCCACCTGGCAGCTTAGGCTGCCCGGCCCCTAAATATTGATCTAATAATAACTTTAGACGTTGAGTCTGTTTTCCTGAAGACGTTTACAGTTTTTTATGATTGCTTGCACAATTTTTTTTTTTTTTAAGTTATTTTATTGGCTTTTTTGGATAGGACAGCCAGAGAGTAGACAGGACACGGGGCGGAGAGAGGGGGGATGACATGCAGCAAAGGGCTGAAGGTGGGAGTCAAAGCAGCGGCCACTGCACAGTACTGACAGCCTCCATACATGGGTCGGAGGCTCTACCAACTGAGCTAAACATCCACCCTGCTTGCACAAATTAAAATAAAAAAATAACACACAGTTAGTGAAACCTGACACTCAGTGAGAAAAACTTCAGCCCAGATCTTAACAACTATCAGCACATTATCAGCCTCAGACTTTTTGCAAAACACTAAACACAGTGTTTTTCACATCACGAAACACACTTCTCTACATTAGACACAGAAATCTAATATCATGTCACTTATTTGACCTTTCAAAACTCAAACTTCAAACTGTGGATCAAACAAAGCTGTCAGGCGTTCAGACACTCAGCTGCTTAACTCTAAACTCTCCAGTCAGATATGAGAACTATTAAAAAAAAGCAACAGGTGAGTTTAGCTGAACCATATTTATCAAATGTTCACCATTGATTGATCATGTTGTAAACTTCAGGTTGACACTGAGAGAAACTGGACAGAGAGTTCAGCTCAACATCAACAGATCTGCTGCTGCAACAGTAACTTGGATGTTTCAACACAAGTACAGGTGAGAAAAAACAGCTTTTCTCTAAAATCAGTACAATGAAGTCAGAGCCTGAGTGTAATTCATATTTTCTCTTTTGTCTCCACAAATGTTGTTGCTGTGTTTATGTTTTATATCCTATTTAGAGATTTCTGTTCTGGTTTCAGTGCAAAATACAAACTTTGGAAATGTTTGGATGAATTCACTGATCTTACAGTGTGGAGAGAAATAATTGTTTTCATCAGTGTGCAGCAGTGTTTTCTCTTGTGTTTGATCCATATGTTCATGTACTTTACTTTAACACAGTGGTTCATAAACTGAGGTGCAAAGCTGCTCCAGTGTGGGGGGAGACCAGGGAGAAATATAGAATGAAACAAAGATGAATAAATATGATTTATGAAGGAGAAATAAACAGATGGAAGTTTTCTGATTCTGTCCTTCTAAACTTTATTTCACTAAAATTAATCTTTTGAATCTTTTTAACAGGTTCACCCCCAATTATTGTGACAGTTTTTAATAATTATTTAAGCACGGTTTTGTGAACAGGCTCATTTTGTCAGAACACTTCACACTCAGCAGTGATGTGTTTCTGTCACCAGATGGCACCAGATGGTTAAAACTCTTCACTATTATCAGGAAACATGAGACAACATGAAGGTTAAAGGTCTTTTAGGTTCAGTCCAGTTAATCAATTAAAACACATCAGCAGCTGTTTGCTTCAATTAGTGTTTGTGTGATTCTATAAATGAAAGAAGAGAAAAATAAAAACCCTCAAGTTCTCTAACAAAGAGTCTGTTTTTATTCACCCACAGAGGAGAAGAAACTGAGGGGAGCTGCAGCTCATCCTGGCTCCTGCAGTCAGTTCTGTCAGTTATGTGCAGGGTTTGAATAAATGAGCTGATTGATGGGTGAACATTTTACCTACAACACTATAATATACCACTATAAAATAATTCAGTCTGTCAGGTTGTTTGCAGGTTAGATAAACATCAGTAAATCTGGAATATAAACATTAACTGAACATAAAAGACTGAGAAGCTGTAAATTAAACTGTTAACTAAACTGAATGAAATGATCCAATCATAAAAATATATAAACTGATCTGTGTGAGGTGAGTAAAGCTGTGGAGTAAAATGACCTTGTAGTCTGTGTCTTCAGTCATATGAGGACCAAACTGTGAGACGAGAGGAAAGTGTTGTTCAGTCTGTGAGTCTGTGTTCAGATCAGAGAGACGACAAGCAGCTTCAATAACAGGAGGAGGAGGGGTGGGAACCTGAAAGGTACCGTCAGTCAGGAGAAGAGGGGGAGAGATGTGCCAAAGCCTGTCATTGATGTCTGATTCAGAAAAGGAATGCAATAAATAAAACATCCTGTCATGTTTGCCACACCTGTTTGGCAAGTTGTGTTAACACTTAACACTGTCATCTGTTCTAAGTGTCAGGAAACTACTGTCGTTAAATGTTGTTCATGTTACTGTGAGTTTGACTTTAAATGAAGTTATTACAGCAGAAATAATTCATGTCAATATTAAAAATGCTTCCATTGTGTCAGATTTTCCACCTTTGATATCAGACTGTTACCATCAGCTCAGAAGTGTAAAAACAAGACTGTAGCTGCCTCGACTCCATTCAACATCCTCCACTGTCAGATCTCTAAAATGTCCCAGTTGTTTCACTTTTCACTGTATGAAGAGTTTTTCAGAGGAATCATTCACATTTATCTGTAAGTTGCTTCAGTCATTGATCACTCTGTTCTCCAGCAGCTCTTATCAATCATCAGTCTGACAAAATGTGTCTGGAAGCAACAAGACAACAGAATTATAAGAGAACTGCACCTTAATTATTATATTTGAATCTAATGTCCACTGATGGACTGATGGACATTGTTACACTGCACTTTCTTTACTACTGTTTATAATGTACATATTGTAAATAAATTCATTTTTATATGAGAGAAGTTGTTCTGTCTCTTCTGTGTCTTTTAATATTTTCTCTTGCAGTAATCATATTGACCCTACAGTTTTACAGAATCACATCATATTTAATCTGTCATCATTACTCATAATCAAAGTTGACCAAATATTAAATGTAGTAAATGTTTTACATGCAAAGTATATCTGAATAAATGGCTCCTACATCATGTGTTTTACAAATCTGGATCTTATGTCTCTATTCAGAATATAAAGTCAGGATGTATTTTATTCATCAGTAATGTTCACTGTCTGTTAGTAGTTGGAGAGAAGCTGCTTCTGAACCAACTGTTCTTCAGGCAACATCACTGAAATATAACATACAGGAGACCTCGGGCCCAACTAATATATGAAGAGATTCTCTGTGTTGCTGTGTAACAGAAAAAATGCACCAGAGATGGACCTTAAACAAGTGCTTGCACACACCCTTGCACTTCCACCTTCCCTTGACTGATGGTGGATTTCAGGCCACACCTCCACCTGACAGATCCACCTCTACAAACCAAGGTAGAGCTGTGGTCTTAAAGACACAGTCAGTCAGTGACAGACACATGAGACCTTATGAAGCTTTGGGGCTTTATTTTATTTGTACTGAAAAAGCCTTGAAGCTTTGAATCTTCAGAGACAACAAACACTGTTTCAGTCTCATGTGTGATCAATAAATGTCTAATATCCTGTGTGTTATATATCTGTATCTTTACCTTCAATCAGAAATGCTGCATCACAGAAGTCAATAATGTTCATCATGTTATAATAAAATAACAGCCTGTGTGTTTGTCTACAAAGTCACCGCGGGTTCATGGTGTCAAACTACTCACTTGTAGACTTTAAAGGATTTTTACTGATGTGAAACATTAATGTACCTTTTTAGTGTCGATGAGACCGACATATAATAATTACATCAGAAAGTAACATCAGTACAAATATAAAGGCCGTTGTCGAGCCCAAAGCTGTGAGAGCAAAAGCAGCAGCAGTGATCTGGTGAAGACTGGTCCTCTGTGTTGGACTGGGACTGTCAGCAGCAGTGATCTGGTGAAGACTGGTCCTCTGTGTTGGACTGGGACTGTCAGCAGCAGTGATCCGGTGAAGACTGGTCCTCTGTGTTGGACTGGGACTGTCAGCAGCAGCAGCAGCTGTACTGTCTGTCTGTGGCTCTACTTTATCATGTAGGCCTCCTGCACTCCACTCTACCTGAAGGGAAACAAGGTGAGTGCAGAGACACATCAATGAAATGTTTCAGCTTTCTTCAGCCTCTGCTGCCCCCTGCTGCTCTGAAGACAAACACACCAGATTGATCTTGAAGACAACAAGACTTTCCTCCTGCTGAAGGATGCAGTCTCAGGACTGCAGTTATAGGACCACATTTGTAGGACTCTTGTTTTCTGCCACAGCGCCACCTAGTGATTTGAATGACTGCAAAAGTGGAAACAAGACAGTGTTTCATCCAGATACTTTGTTGTAGTTCTAAAGGATTATTCCACCAAAATACTACGATCTAATGACTTCTATAGTCGTGTTAAATGATTATTATACTTTGTTATTATTTTAAAGGTTTATTTAACCAAAAACACTACTCTCTGGCAACTTATAGTTTTAAAGACTTATTCCATACAAGCACTACTTTGCCCTGCAATTCATCCTGGTTACTAAGACTTGTAATTAGTATAATTAGCAGAATGAGCTCATTATACTCAGGAAAAATAAAGACAGAATCATTTGCTGTGGCCTTTGCAGTCTATATATTCTGACAGTCTGGTCTAAACCTGCTCTGTGTGAAAAGAGACACTAACAGAGACTTCTGTAAAATGAACTTGACTCGATATGAACAAGATATTTTAAAGAAACTTTAAAATGTACCGTCAGTTAATCTGTGGATTAAACTACAGACGAAACTTACATTACTTATGTCTTCAGTCATATGAGGACCAACCAGTGTTGTTTTGTCTCATGAAGAGACATCCAGCGGAGTGAAGAAGGACTTTTATCTGACTGAGGAGGGGGCGTGTTCCATTCAGGGAACGACGTGGGGCCCTTTAAGGAGGATTCCTACTGAGGTGTCGTTGCAAACATCCATTGTTTGTTTAAATGTGAGGCGTTTACGGACACTGCTGTGGAGTTAAAGTGATCGGCCCTCAGGATCCTCCTCTTCCGGGTCCCCACGTTGCACACAGAGAGAATCTCGCTGACGTAGATACCCATATATGGAGCGTGTGCTGCTGGTATCCTTGGTAATGTTGAGGGAATCCCTCTTCCAGACGAGTCCGCCTACAAGGAAGCAGAAAGAAAGAAACCGTCAACTCAAAAACCTGAACACATTCATTTGAAGAGTTAAAGCTTTTTATCTTTTGTAGTTTTTATTTAGAGGTTTAATGTTGTTTATTTTTGACATTTTCATTTTCAGTGTTCAGATGAAAAATGTCCAGTGTTCCTCTTGTTGTCTGACTCGACTTACTTTGGTTGAACTATTATTGTGGTGAGATGAAGATGATGAACTCTGTCTATGGATGGAGATAATTACTGACAGTATCAGTGTGAATGTAAACGTCTGATAACATTCAATCACTTTAAACATGACTTACATTTGACACTAGTAGTATATATAATGACCCCTTTGCGCGTAAACATGAGTTTATAAGGGCTTATAATATTATGATAGAAGTATATGTTGGCCATTCACATGTTCTATTAAGTTGTTGCAGCAGTTTTTGAGGTTTTTAGCTCTTATTACACAGATTTTGTGCAACATTTAACCACTTTGACCACAGAATAATTATAAAAAATTGACACAAAAAACAACCCATAGTGTCAGTAGTATATACACTGCCCGGCCAAAAAAAAAGTCACCACCTGGATTTAACTAAGCCAGATTTAACCAAGGCAGGTAAGAGCCTTCCATTGCATGATTACTGCGGTGATTAATATGTTTCAACTGTCAACAAGTTATTTAACCCTAACTGATGCAGTTAGCAGCTTCTCATTTCTTAAACAACCATGTCAGAGGACATATCCTGTGGTCATGGAAAAGATGTTACTCTGTTTTAGAAGGGTCAAATTATTGGCCTGCATCAAGCAAAGAAAACAACTAAGGAGACTGATGAAACTACTAAAAATGGGTTAAGACCTGTCCAACACGTTATTAAAACCTGGAAGGATAGTGGTGAACCATCATCTTCAAGGAAGAAATGTGGTCGGAAAAAAATCTTGAATGATCGTGATCAGAGATCACTTAAACATTTGGTGAAATCAAATCGTAAAAAAATCAACAGTAGAACTCACAGCTCTGTTTAATAGTGAAAGTAAGAACATTTCCACACAAACAATGTGAAGAGAACTCAAGGGATTGGGATTAAACAGCTGTGTAGCCTTAAGAAAACCACTTACGAGTGAGGATAATCAGAAAAAAGGCTTCAATTTGCTAGAGAGCATAAAGATTGGACTGTGGAGCAATGGAAAAAGGTCATGTGGTCTGATGAGTCCACATTTACCCTGTTCCAGAGTGATGGGGGCATCGGGGTAAGAAGAGAGGTGGATGAAGTGATGCTCCCATCATGCCTAGTGCCTACCGTATAAGCCTGTGGGGGCAGTGTTATGATCTGGGGTTGCTTCAGTTGCTCAGGTCGAGGTTCAGCAACGTTATGTGTCCAAAAAACTGAGGTCAGCTCACTACCTGAATATACTGAATGATCAGGTTTTTCCATCAATGGATTTTTTCTTCCCTGATGACACAGACATATTCCAAGATGACAATGCCAGGATTCATCAGGCTCAAATTGTGAAAGAGTGGTTCAGGGAGCATGAGACATCATTTTCACGCATGGATTGGTCACCACAGAGTCCAGACCTGAACCCCATTGAGAACCTTTGGGATGTGCTGGAGAAGACTTTACGCAGCGGTCCGACTCTCCCATCATCAATACAAGATCTTGGTGAAAAATTAATGCAACTCTGAACAGAAATAAATGTTGTGACATTGCATAAACTTATAAAAATGATGCTATGGTGAATGCATGCCATAATCAAAGCTAAAGGAGGTCCAACGAAATATTAGAGTGTGTGACTTTTTTTTTGGCCAGGCAGTGTATATGACCCCTTTGCGTGTGCGCGTGCACGTGAAAAGGCGCGTGCGTCGGTGTGCGCGCATTGTGCACGTCATGACGTCATTTCCCCCGGAAACCCCGCCTTCAGACCCGGAAACCCCACCTGCCTGTACGTGATTGGCTCTTTGGTATAACGCTCCACCTACTTGTATGTGATTGGCTCTTTGGTATAACGCTCCACCTACTTGAACGCCATTGGCTCATGCCCGGCCTATAGCATTTGCTTATTGTTGAAGCGCCACCTTGTGGGAGTATACATGGGCGTGTTTAGTGTTGTCTTGTAGCATATAAGCGGGTGTTCTGTGCCTTGCATTTTACCTGTCTTCACAACGACAACGACGACAAGGACTCTCCACTCCTCTCGAGCAAAGCAATCATGCAGGATACCATGGATACTCCTTGCAGCGGCAGCAGATGTATGGATCGCTCTGTAGCTGGTGATGCTATAGGTATGTCTGCTGATGCTAGGCCATTCAATCTGGCTGTGGACGGGGCTCCTCGCAAAAAGAGATGTGGTGCAGTAGGGCTTGTTGAAAAGTATGACGCCAAGTTGAAGTATGAGGGCGCCAATGGGTACATGTATTCTGTTGAATTCAGTAACGGGCGGGTTTCGCTGAGTGTATCTACGCATTGTAGCGCTGGCTTTATAGATGACGAGACATGGAGTGGCAGCATGTCAGTGAAAGACTGGAAGCTGTTTCGTTCTACCATCTGCAGCGACCTTGACAATCCCGGCTTTCCAGAGGCGCTTTATGTGTCTCAGTGGCTTAGCGCCAAAGGTCCAGAAATATATCGCCTTGAAGCAGATCGTTTTTGCCGTCCCTCAGAGTGGTTTATCTTTTTTAGTGTTTGTGAAGATAGAGAGAATATGATAGTGGCCAGAGGCCTTGAAGATTGGAAATCAAGGCCGTACCCTACCAATCTTAGAGAATATGGACGGTGGTTTACAGTCTTCTTCTTCGTGCAGTGGTGTGATTGGCTGGCGCTTCAAAAGTTGTTTTGTGAGATTGACGTAGCGATCAAGTTAGACAGGGTCGGTTTTTCTTACAGCTGTATTAAGAAACGGCTTGTTTTTGATGATCTGGCAACTGGATTACCATCACTGTGTAGGCCGAAAATCATCAGACATCCTGACTACTAACAACAAATGGTAGGTCGTATGTAATTTGTATAGTTATTTTTTTATATTCATATGGTATTGTGCATGCGTGTATGATAAAAAGTTATTTGACTGTTGTTGTCTTATTTTACAGAGAACGCGCACAGTAACTCTGTTGGGACCCAGACCCCTTCATCACCGCCGCGATACTTTAACTCTGTTGGGACCCAGACTCCTTCGTCACCACTCTCCTGGTCACCTCCAACATCGCCACCGCCTCCATCTCTGGCTGTCCTGACTCCTCCCGCCTCTAAGTCTGTTGTAAACTCAGACTCCTTTCCTGGTTAGACCGACCACGTGGGGTATGTCCCCTCCAGAGTGGTGGGGATCTCCGGTTCCTATTGACGACCAGCCTGATGGATTGATGTCTGCAACGTTCCTAAATGGTGTTTAAATCAGTTGTCCTTCACCTGCTCGGTATTGCCTTAAACCGGTATAGGGAGGAGATATGCTACGGTTGTCAGACCAGCCACCCGAGCCAGAGACAACACGATTGTTTGTGGGAGCTCCCTGGGTGTTTTTTTGAGTTCCATTTTGAGCATATTATGAAAAGGCTCTGGAATGGTAGGTTTATTCCTGCCATTCAGCATTTCATGCATGCAAAATGCATTCGTGTTGACGAAGCCAGAATTCAAGGAGTTGCAGAAGGCATTTTACATGAACTAAAATCAGCAGAGAGGATCGTTGACACCATCACAGAAATTTCTGAGGCCTTGATCGGAGATGACCTCCCCATGGTAGATCAACTACGTGCGACCACTGCCTATTGGAGCGGAGAAGAGGACTGAGGAAGAGAGAGAGAGACTCAATTCTTGTTTTTTCCTGTGATTTTTTAAAATTTTTTTCACTTGCATGACCAAGTTTTGTTTGCCTTGATTTTGTTTGCTGTGCTTTTTTTTTCCTATATACCTTGTTTGCATCATGGGAAATTGTGCTTACTCTGTACACGTTGTTTGTAGATGCCATAAGTCAATACGTTCAAGAACAACAATGCTGTGATATTTTGAATGTGTTGCAAAAGCTGCACATTTTCATTATCAGTAAATTTACATTCTGCGTTTTAGCAGAAACACTGTGTTTGTTAAAAAACTGATTTTTTAATTGTGTGTCAATAAAATCTCTAAATAATTTTTACATTGCGTTCTGTCTTATTCTTTTACGGTTTTTAAACAATACTTAAGTCATGTTTTTAGTGACTAAAATAAATAAATAAAAACAGTGTGTAACTAATCTGGTGGGCCATTAATGTCACAACTAAATCATGGAAAGCATGTTGCGAAAAATTTATTACAACCCGGCTCATCCGGGCGGTCTTGGGAGTGTGACCAAGCTCCACAGAGCCGTCAGGGAGTGTACGGGGTCGACGCCTGCATTACCGGTTGTAAAGCGTTTTTTACAGGGGCAGGATGTGTATACGCTCCATGCCAAGGCGATTACGCATTTCCCCAGGAATAGAGTTTTGGTTAGCGGTATTGACAATCAGTTCCAGGCTGATCTGGTCGATATACGTGAATATTGTAAAGAAAACGATAACGTACAATACTTACTAACATGCATTGATGTGTTTTCTAAATATGCATGGGTCAGGTGTCTTAAAAACAAATCAGGAGCGGTCGTTACAGCTGCTTTCGTTGATATTCTAAGTGAAGGTCGCATACCGGCAAAACTTCAAACGGACGCTGGCACAGAGTTTTATAATAAACATTTTCAACACCTAATGGGCCGCTATAAAATCATCCATTTCTCAACGTCAAACGAGACTAAGGCGAACGTTTCAACAGAACATTGAAGACCCGCATGTGGAGGTATTTAACATCTGTTAATTCGCGTAGATATGTTGACGTGGTCCAGGATCTTGTTGTCGCCTACAACAATTCTCATCATAGATCAATAAAAATGTCTCCTGCCGCTGTAAATAAGGACAATGAAAAAACAGTCTTTAACAACTTGTACAAAATGAAACAGAGGAAGACGGTAACTTTTAAATTTAACGTGAATGACACAGTGAGAATGTCAAAACTGCGGGGCGTGTTTAGAAAGGGTTACGAACAGACGTACACAGATGAAATTTTTACAATAACGGAGCACATTGCCAGAGACCCTCCCGTGTATAGACTGACAGACTTTGCCGGTGAAGTCGTAAAAGGCACATTTTATGAGCCGGAGTTACAATTAGTAATTATTGATAAAAACAAGGAGTTCAAAACAGAAAAAATACTGGCCGGAAAGAGATCAGGGCGTAAAAATCTAGTTCTGGTCAAATGGCTGGGTTGGCCCGAAAAATTTAACTCGTGGCTTTCTGAAAAAGATATCGTGGACGTGTGATAAAAGGCTCCCGCTCTCTGCACTTGCGCTCACTTCTAAATCAGGACATATTCACTACGCATCAATGGAGAAAAACAGATTTTATGTTACGTTACCTAGTAACGTGTCAATACAGATATATAAACAACAAGATATGGAACTACAGGACAAAATTAGCAAAGCCTATTGTTCTGACCGAACCGTATGAGGTAGGAGTGATCGAGTTCCAGTACCCTAGGGTGTGGGCCACCTTCCCTGCATCTGACGCCGATGTGACGGTCTATGATTCTAAAACCAATCAGACGCTGACTATACCTCTATCTGTCGGTTTTTTATGATTCTATACCCAGAATAGTAAAAGAATTTAATTCCAAATGCATCCTTCACCAGGCAACATCCCGCATAAGCATGCAGTATAACAATATCACAAACTTTATTTATTTTTCGGGGGCAGAAGGAACCAGTTTAACATTTAAAGGAAAATTGGCAGAGATACTGGGATTCAAACCCGGGGTGGCATTTGCCATACCCTCATCCACTAATTTTTTTAGAAAACACTACGCTGCTCCTCACCCGGCCGACATTCACGGTGGAGATTATAATATATTCGTATACAGCGACATTGTAGATTATCAACTCGTGGG
The DNA here is from genome assembly GCA_034769285.1 of Lutjanus argentimaculatus. Classification (NCBI taxonomy): domain Eukaryota; kingdom Metazoa; phylum Chordata; class Actinopteri; order Lutjaniformes; family Lutjanidae; genus Lutjanus; species Lutjanus argentimaculatus. The sequence goes on from JAWZSL010000163.1 coordinate 21,771, forward strand.
TGACAGTTATGTGCCCCTCCTCCGCTGTATAAATGTATCGGACGAGGTGCGCAGGATGCCCACTCTGACTTATGACAAGCCTCACTACACATCGCTCTCCAAGTCCGTTATCGATGATATAGAGATCTCGTTAAAAAGCGACCAAAACCAGTATATACCGTTTGCGTACGGAAAAGTGATTGTCAAACTACATTTTAGACCGGTGAGACAGTCTTTCTAAGGCTAATCCCTTAATAATAATGCACAGCCCATACATGCGCGATGATGGCAGATATTTGTCATACTATATGAACCAGGCAGGAGGGGAATTACCAGGGTTTATTGGAACAAGTACACAATACGGTCAAGGGTTAGGGGGTATATTTCGCAGTTTATTTAGGATGGCTGTACCCTTGTTAAAAAGAGGCTTCAGTCTGGCCAAGCCTCATTTGAAAACTGCCGCTACAAACATTGTGGGGGATGTGGTGTCCAACATCACGAGAAAACAGGAGGGCAACGGACTGATGGTATACACCCGGAGACCTTTGAAAAGACCGCCCGCTGGATGTGGGCGTAACCGACGTGTGACTAAAAAAACATAAAACACCGGTGAAAGCAAGAAGAGGAAGCAAAAAGAAGTCTAGCACCAAAGGCTACAGAGCTCCAGCCAAACGAGCCAGGGCTGTGTCAAAAGACATATTTTAAGTCGAAATTTGCTGACAACGACCATGGCCCTCATCCATAATCAGTCAGAGGAATGTGCAAAGACCGAGCTGGACTTATTTACCATACCGTACACTCAAACCTCTATTGAAAAGTCCACATTTGTCGAAATACCCCCCGTTTCGGCGATAACCGATACAGGTTTGTATATTATTAATATTTTACCTCAGTGATACACCGTTGTCGTAACATTTCAGGCATAAGGCACTACCGTAAGGTTTTCTCAATTATTTTTTAAATTTTATTTATTTATTTATTTTTCCTCTAACTTAGGACCTTTGGAGTTTTACATATCAGCTAGCGGTGAGGATTACCTCGATCTGAATGACACCTTTCTGTTTGCCCGTGTGAGAATTACAAACGCTGACGGTACAAATCTCGCTAATGATGCTAACGTGGGTTTCGTAAACTATCCAGGATGCACTCTCTTCTCCCAGGTTGACATAATGCTGGGAGACAGGCTCATAACACAATCCTCCAACACCTATCCATACAGAGGGATAATTGAATGTCTGATTAACTATGGAAAAGACATGCTGGATACACAGTTTAGCACGGGTCTATTTTGTAAAGACACTTGTAACCATATGAACGATGCTTCGATAGAGGGAGACAACCAGGGGCTGGTGGCGAGAGGCAGACACACCGGAAACAGTCGCATCGTAGAATTAATTTCACCAATACACGCCAATTTGTTTTTCCAAGAAAAACTATTGCTAAACGGTATCGACATCTCATTAAAATTTATACGATCAAAAGATGAATTCTCTCTGATGACAGCGGCAGCCAATAATAATTACCGCGTTAAGATTGTATCGGCCAGCGTGTTTTTAAAAAAGGTGTCAGTAGCGCCCACGGTCAGGTTGGCACACAGCAGAGCTTTACAGCACACTAACGCTAAATACGCTATAGACAGAGTGTCTCTGAAAACGTTCTCTATCCCCGCCGGAACAAGGGTGTGCAATCAGGAGAATCTCTACATCGGACAGATCCCCAAATTTGTCATTGTGGGATTCATTGATAACGAGGGATATACAGGGAGTTACACACGCAACCCCTTTAATTTTGAACACTACGATACAGAGTTTATATGTCTGTATGCCGACGGCCAGTCATACCCTGCGAAGCCCTTTCAACCATACTTTCAAAGAGGCCAGTACACCAGAGAATATTATCAACTAATACAGACCACCGGACGTCATCTTAAAGACAGATCGCTGGCCATAACATGTCAAGATTTTGGGGGAGGCTATACATTATTCTGTTTCAATTTGGAGCCCGACGGTGGATGTTCAGGAAACGTGTCGTTAATTAAAACAGGCAACGTAAGGCTGGAAGTACGCTTCAGAGCACCTCTACCCCGTACAGTTAATCTGATATGTTATTCCATTTTTGATTCAGTCATAGAGATATCAAACAGGAGACAAGTGCTTCTGGATTACTACTAGAAAATTATGAATACTATAGAGCTGACCAGTATTGTCAAAAAAAAAAATTATTAACGGTACAGATTTTTTGGGTGTACTAGCGTGCGACCAACTACCAAAAGACAATATTTGTAAACCCCCTGCAATGTTGATTGTAAACACACATCCATCTAGCATGCCTGGCGAACACTGGCTGGCTATTTATATTTCAAAAAACGAACACGGATATTTCTTTGACAGTTTTGGTAACCCTCCCGACTACTATGATTTTCCTGCCGAGATAAACAATTTCATTGTGAAAAATTGTACGGCTGTGTCTTATTCGAAAAGACAGGTTCAGGATATTCACGCTACAACCTGTGGCCAGCATTGTGTGTTTTTTCTATGTCATATACAAAAAAGGATGTCTTATAGGCAGTTGATAAACATGTATGGAACTAACCTTGTTTGTAACGATGCTATGGTTTGTCGATTTGTTAGCAAAATACAACCTGGTGTATGACGTGAATATAATTTTATGTGTGTGCAATCTGGGAAATAAGATATTGTGTAACAATGATGATGATTTTGAATAAAAAAAGACACGCAGAACACAAAGCAAAAATCTCATCTTATATTATTATTATTCTTACACACATTAGAAAACAAAATATATATATATATATATACTTACAATCAATCGCTGTCACATTTTGGTACAGGGTTACAGATGAAAAACATGAAATTTTAGAAATACATTAAACGTGTCGGCAAAAAAAAAAAAGAACAAAAAGAAAAAACAATACAAATGGAAACAAGAAATAGAAAACATTCATTCATTCTTACAAATCAAAAATCTATCCAGGCGGTAGCGCCCATATCGGGTGACTTTGACTGCTTTGACCCAGGTGTCCTATGAGGGGTGCTAAACCGTCGTGCATCAGTCATGGCAGTCTTTTTCTTTTTTGCGAAGGGTGATTTGTCGTGGGCCGTAAAGCTTATTTCACTAGCTGTATCATCGCTCCCTTTGTATACTGCTATAGCTCTGCGCACCTGAGTGTTTGGGACAGAGGATAGCAGTACATTTAACCTCGCCAAAGTTTTTAAAAACAGTTCCCAACCCAGGGGTCTGGAGCTGTCTGCGGTATTGTGAGGTGCAGTGATGCTTTTTACCAGATCATACAAATGCGAGCCTCTGACCAGTTTATTGTTAACAACAATTTCTCCCTGATCAGTCCACGATATGACATTTTTGGAGCGGGTCAACAATTCCAGTATGTGTTCAGCATTTTTCCTGCTTCTTTTAGGTATGTGTCTTAAAACTTCCAGAAGCAGGCCGTTTTTACTACCGTCATCAACATGTAGGGTGGCGTCGAGACTAGGGTTATTCGTATCGAGTTTATCACTGCTGCTGGGTAATGATAAAGTCAATACGGCTTTTTCACGCTCGCCCTGTCTCACCAATGACAGATATCTTTGGAGAATACCCGCATATCTTTTGGCCTTCTCGTACACATCGATGTCCGGTAGCTCAAGTACATCCATCATCGCCCTGTCCAGTTCATTCTGTGCGACGTGTCTTATAGAACCGGTGTTATGCTCCTGCTGCTGCTGCTGCTGCTGCACAAGTCCAGTTGGTGTTGAGAGACTAAAAAACATCTTTTGAGCATGCTCCATTTTTTTTTACCTTTGATTAAAGAGGCTGGTTATAAACCGTATGGCTGCTCCGAGTAAGGGTAATAAGAACCCACCCCCTGTCTGGTTAATGGTCCGTTTCTTTTTTAAAAGTTTAACTTTTTTATCAGCTACAAGTCTGACAATGGATTTCTTCTTTTTTAACTGTTGGTATTGTTTAGTGGTCAGTGGGATGTTACCTTTTATCACATTGAGAGCTATTTCACACAGCGCTTTAATAAAGTCGGTGCCGGCGTTACCCACAATAACTCCGCACGCTCGGCGGCGATTTATATAACAACTCCAACAGAGCCAAATTCCTATGCATGCGCGACATTATTACCCCCTGCGCTTTTTGGGAACATACACAACAGGCTGATCTGACAGCAAGTTTGTTCTGAGTCTTAAATAGTCAGGTGTCTTGGCTTTATAATCAATGAGCAAATACCCGTATGCAGAGCTAGTGGCATCATTAAAGGCCTCCAAAAAATATTTAGTGTTGCCGGGAGACATCTGTCTACCAAGCAGTGTAACCTGATATTTATCCCGGGGGTTTTTAAACAAGGCGAGGTAGTTAGTGTTTAAGCTGATGGTGCGACTAGCCCTGCCTTGGATAAATAAGTTTTGGACTAAATATATGCAACTTAAATTTCTATGATGAACGTATTTAGTAAATACGTTTTGTACTTCTATATTATTACTTGCATCGTTCTGTAAATCGTCTATTATTAGCAAATTGTTTCTGTCAGGGGGTAGTAATACATCGTCACACAAAGATTCGGGTAACCCATTCACAAAGTTAATATCTCTTATTTTGAGGAGTTGATCATATAAAGGCTGCCAGCATGAGTAAATGTAAACAATGTTATCCATGGGGTGTGAGATAACCCTCGATGCATTTTCAATAACGCTCTTGACAAAAAAATGTCTTCCCACAATTGGATGGTCCACTTACCACTAAACTAAAAGGGTGCTATAGTCTGCCATCAAACCCTTGATCCATTTTAATATCCATAAGGGAGTGTAGAATAATCAGGAAACACCCTGCGCTTATTGTACACTACCTGGACCTTTTTAACAACTGTCTCATTTTTTAAATGAAACTTCTTTTTATCGCGTTTGATGGTGTCAGACACAGTTACCATGTGTGAGTCCATTTTCTGATCGGCTACAAAGGAGTGAACTAAACCTTTCAACGACTCGTGGGTGACAACCGATGCGTTTTGGGAGTTTAGCGTCACCCCTTTGCATTTGACTTGTGTTTTTCCTACCCGGGTGCGATAGGCATAGCACTTTGGACCCCCCGATACAAACTCTGTGATGAAGTCTTCCTCAGGAAGACCGCACACCGTCGTTTAACTCGTCCGTCAAATCACCCAGGTACGGACCTAGGGGAGGGACCCAGTCACCAGAACGCGATGTAAAAACAACACTGTGTCACAATACAAAACACGTTCTTGCAACTTGTCCAGCAGGTCATACAGCATGAGTCGGGCATGTGCAGTCATCATGGCTCCTATAAAGACGTTTATATCTTTAATTCTGGAACCGCGACCGTCTGCATGACGCCACTGCACCATCGCCACATCATCTGAGATGAAACAGAACTGCCACACATCATAATGATCGCTGAACATCAGCTGTGCAAATCTGGATGGTTCTGTGATCAGCTCACATGATGGCATGTTGCTTCTCATGCTGAACCTCCCCCACAATGAGTTTAGTAGAAGTTTGTTGCAACTCCTAACAGCCTTGTTGACTCGGATTTTATCGGAATCTAACCTAATACCCTCCGTTTTCATAATAATCGTCAATGTATTTTTTCTGCTCCTTAGGTGTTTTGACATGTCCGGGGTACCCTGAGGCTTCTTGCTTGCATTTAAGAAATGTTTTGACATAATCCTTGAACAGTGTATCTGTCTTGTTGGGAAAATGCCACACCTCATCGATGCTCACAATCTGGTACCCCTTTTCAACCGCTTTCTGAAGCTCAAACGAGACCCATACACCTGACAGCTGTCTGTCACTGTCACCATGCGTACATTCGCTCGTCTGGTTCAGATCCTCAGCACATTTACTGCACAGTGGGAACATGAGCTTGTTGTGACACCTGAAGGGCAGAACTGGGTGGTAGAGACCTTTTGGTGGGAGCACTGTGCATTTCACAAAGCCGAAATATTTATCAACAGAGTCAAAATCTTTGGTGATAATCTGGGGGTGGCCGACTGGGTACAGTTTTTTGGCCTGCACTATAGGGTACAGACTTGTGAAGTCATAGTACCTGATTTTTTCATCGTCAGTCTCAACCTTGTGGTACAACTTCATGGCATTTGTACGTCCGCCAAAGAGCGCCTTTCTAGGATCAAGGCGTTCTGGTTTCTTGTAACTGGCCAGAAATGTTTGAAACGCTTTACAACCGGTAATGCAGGCGTCGACCCCGTACACTCCCTGACGGCTCTGTGGAGCTTGGTCACACTCCCAAGACCACCCGGATGAGCCGGGTCGTAATAAATTTTTCGCAACGTGCTTTCCATGATTTAGTTGTGACATTAATGGCCCACCAGATTAGTTACACACTGTTTTTATTTATTTATTTTAGTCACTAAAAACATGACTTAAGTATTGTTTAAAAACCCTAAAAGAATAAGACAGAATGCAATGTAAAAATTATTTAGAGATTTTATTGACACACAGTTAAAAAATCAGTTTTTTAAACAAACACAGTGTTTCTGCTAAAACGCAGAATGTAAATTTACTGATAATGAAAATGTGCAGCTTTTGCAACATATTCAAAATATCACAGCATTGTTGTTCTTGAACGTATTGACTTATGGCATCTACAAACAACGTGTACAGAGTAAGCAGGCGGTACACATGGAAATTTCCTGTAGCGTACCCTGCCACAACAGCACAAAAGGTATCCAACACAGTGTTTTCATTTAACATTGTCACAGTTAGCTGCACTAGTTCGTTCCACGGCATTGTGGGAGTTTTGAGCTCTTATTACAGACATATTTTTTTCTAATTTACAAAGTACATTGGGGTTAACTCTATTTTTACTTTTGTATTTTTTAATATCGTTTACCTTGTTTTCAATAGCCTGATCTAGAATACCAGAAGGTTCAGAGATAATGTACGATTCTGCTGTGGACATAAACAACTTTTTCACACAATTTCCCATGATGTAAACAAGGTATATAGGAAAAAAAAAAGCACAGCAAACAAAATCAAGGCAAACAAAACTTGGTCATGCAAGTGAAAAAAATAAAAAAAAATCACAGGAAAAAACAAGAATTGAGTCTCTCTCTCTCTTCCTCAGTCCTCTTCTCCGCTCCAATAGGCAGTGGTCGCACGTAGTTGATCTACCATGGGGAGGTCATCTCCAATCAAGGCCTCAGAAATTTCTGTGATGGTGTCAACGATCCTCTCTGCTGATTTTAGTTCATGTAAAATGCCTTCTGCAACTCCTTGAATTCTGGCTTCGTCAACACGAATGCATTTTGCATGCATGAAATGCTGAATGGCAGGAATAAACCTACCATTCCAGAGCCTTTTCATAATATGCTCAAAATGGAACTCAAAAAAAACACCCAGGGAGCTCCCACAAACAATCGTGTTGTCTCTGGCTCGGGTGGCTGGTCTGACAACCGTAGCATATCTCCTCCCTATACCGGTTTAAGGCAATACCGCGCAGGTGAAGGACAACTGGTTTAACACCATTTAGGAACGTTGCAGACATCAATCCATCAGGCTGGTCGTCAATAGGAACCGGAGATCCCCACCACTCTGGAGGGGACATACCCCACGTGGTCGGTCTAACCAGGAAAGGAGTCTGAGTTACAACAGACTTAGAGGCGGGAGGAGTCAGGACAGCCAGAGATGGAGGCGGTGGCGATGTTGGAGGTGACCAGGAGAGTGGTGACGAAGGAGTCTGGGTCCCAACAGAGTTAAAGTATCGCGGCGGTGATGAAGGGGTCTGGGTCCCAACAGAGTTACTGTGCGCGTTCTCTGTAAAATAAGACAACAACAGTCAAATAACTTTTTATCATACACGCATGCACAATACCATATGAATATAAAAAAATAACTATGCAAATTACATACGACCTACCATTTGTTGTTAGTAGTCAGGATGTCTGATGATTTTCGGCCTACACAGTGATGGTAATCCAGTTGCCAGATCATCAAAAACAAGCCGTTTCTTAATACAGCTGTAAGAAAAACCGACCCTGTCTAACTTGATCGCTACGTCAATCTCACAAAACAACTTTTGAAGCGCCAGCCAATCACACCACTGCACGAAGAAGAAGACTGTAAACCACCGTCCATATTCTCTAAGATTGGTAGGGTACGGCCTTGATTTCCAATCTTCAAGGCCTCTGGCCACTATCATATTCTCTCTATCTTCACAAACACTAAAAAAGATAAACCACTCTGAGGGACGGCAAAAACGATCTGCTTCAAGGCGATATATTTCTGGACCTTTGGCGCTAAGCCACTGAGACACATAAAGCGCCTCTGGAAAGCCGGGATTGTCAAGGTCGCTGCAGATGGTAGAACGAAACAGCTTCCAGTCTTTCACTGACATGCTGCCACTCCATGTCTCGTCATCTATAAAGCCAGCGCTACAATGCGTAGATACACTCAGCGAAACCCGCCCGTTACTGAATTCAACAGAATACATGTACCCATTGGCGCCCTCATACTTCAACTTGGCGTCATACTTTTCAACAAGCCCTACTGCATCACATCTCTTTTTGCGAGGAGCCCCGTCCACAGCCAGATTGAATGGCCTAGCATCAGCAGACATACCTATAGCATCACCAGCTACAGAGCGATCCATACATCTGCTGCCGCTGCAAGGAGTATCCATGGTATCCTGCATGATTGCTTTGCTCGAGAGGAGTGGAGAGTCCTTGTCGTCGTTGTCGTTGTGAAGACAGGTAAAATGCAAGGCACAGAACACCCGCTTATATGCTACAAGACAACACTAAACACGCCCATGTATACTCCCACAAGGTGGCGCTTCAACAATAAGCAAATGCTATAGGCCGGGCATGAGCCAATGGCGTTCAAGTAGGTGGAGCGTTATACCAAAGAGCCAATCACATACAAGTAGGTGGAGCGTTATACCAAAGAGCCAATCACGTACAGGCAGGCGGGGTTTCCGGGTCTGAAGGCGGGGTTTCCGGGGGAAATGACGTCATGATGTGCACAATGCGTGCACACCGACGTATGCGCCTTTTCACGTGCACGCGCACGCACGCGCAAAGGGGTCATATATATACTACTGACACGATGGGTTGTTTTTTGTGTCAATTTTTTATGATTATTCTGTGGTCAAAGTGGTTAAATGTTGCACAAAATCTGTGTAATAAGAGCTAGAAACCTCAAAAACTGCTGCAACAACTTAATAGAACATGTGAATGGCCAACATGTACTTCTATCATGATGTTATAAACCCTTATAAACTATTATCAATAAATTATTTCAGATTTGTGGCTATAAAAACTTGAGCTGCATCTCAAATGAATCTTCAGGTTCCACCTTTCAGATGATGTGAACAACTTATGTGTGACAAATACTGTTGACCTACTGTCTCCACCTAAAAACGTCTTGTCCTTCACAAAATAAGACTGAAATGAGTCAATTAGTGCAGCAGCTAAATGAATGAATGAATGAAATGAAATTTATTTTTGAACATGAGAATCAACAAGGAAGCATTTTTCACATGACATTTCTCACAGAAAATCAAATAAATTAAAGGTCTCTACATGTTTAAAAAAGGAGAAGGAAGAAGCTAACTTATGTTTACCTTCCCCTTTTATACATCTTAATTTTCTAACTTGGCTACTGTTTATTTTATCAAAGTACCGCCATTTCTCCAAATGAGAAACTCTTAATTCATCGGAGGTAGTTAGTTCTGGAAATAAAAAACACTATTACTGGAAATATAATACAAGAAAATATTTGAAAAAAGGAAAAAAAAAAGCAGACTTTATGGCTAAACGATTCAGTACAACCTCTTAAAGTGGAAATGAAACATTTGTCCCGCCTTCACCTCAATTGTTATAGTTTTCTAATGTGAGAATTTTAAACTGTCTTTTGAGTTGAGCAATATGTTTACTTTCTTTGATCGTTACAGGTAAATTATTCGACAGCCTCACCCCATTGACAGATATGCATATGCTTTTAAGTGTCGTGCGCACCTTGGATTGTAAGAGATTCCCTCTCCTTCTTAAATTATAACCACTTTCTCTTTCTTTGAACCATTTTTGTATATTATTAGGGAGTAATTTGTTTTTAGCTTTGTAAATAATTTGTGTAGTCTTGAAATCCACTATATCCTTAAATTTTAATGTTTGTAATTTTAAAAATAAATCATTTGTGTGTGCATTATAGCCAACATTGCTAACTATTCTCATTGCCTTTTTCTGCATGGTGCATATTGTCTTTAGGGTGGATTTTGTTACTTAACAGTTCAAGGTGGACCCCAGAATGCGGAGACAGAGGCGAAAAAGTTTATAAGTGTTTTATTGGAAAACACTGGCACAAAAAACATAAGAAAAAGGGGCAGGAGGAGACGGCGGAGGATGAGCTGGCGTTGCTGGTTGAGCTGGAAGAAGCCGAGCATGAGGGCGCACTGAAGCACAGGTGTAGAGTCCAGGTAAGGCAGGGAGACACACTGGTTGCTGCATACAAAAACACATATGCTTAGGAGCCACAAAAAGATACGAAGTTCACAAAAAAGTCACTGGAGAAAACACTGGAGCCATTACTATACCGGACAAGACGGGATAATCTGGCACCGGAGTGGAGATCAGACCAGGTTTTTATGGCATGAGTGATTAGCTGGATGAGTGTCAGGTGTGTCTCGTTGCGAGCAGCCAACCAGCCCCGCCCTCCGCCGCTCACACACTGTCAGGGAGAGAAAAGAGGAAAAGGGAAGGGGAAAAGGCAAAAACACAAAAACATCCCACAAAACCCAAATACCAAAAACAGGATCATGACAGATTTGTAGGTATTACCCCACACCTCAGCCCAATAGGACAAATAAGGAAGAAAAAGCGAGCAGTATAGAATGTACATTGTTTTCTGATTCAGTATGTGTCTGACTTTACAAAGTATACCATTAGTCCTCGCCAATTTAGAGCAAATGTGTTTGACTTGCGGTTTCCAGCTGAGATTGTGGTCAATTATTACTCCCAGGAAGGAATTTTCATAAACTCTTTCTAATCTGGTGTTATCACACAGTACTTCAATGGTTAAGTCTTCTGGAATTTTGCGTTTCCCAAAAATCATGAATTTGGTTTTCTTTATATTGAGAGATAATTTATTTGAATCAAACCACAGTTTTAGCTTGGCTAGTTCATCAGGGACAATCTTTAACAGCTGTTGGAGGTTCTGTCCTTTACAAAAGATATTTGTGTCATCTGCAAAAATTACAAATTTCAAAATATTAGAAGTATTGATAATATCATTTATGTATAATATAAATAATTTTGGTCCCAATATTGATCCTTGTGGTACACCGCAGGTTATATTTAGGAGCACTAACTTTTCCTCTCCTATCTGCACAAACTGTTGTCTGTGTTCTAAATAGCTTTTTATCCAACTGAGCCCTATTCCCCTAATCCCATACTTTTTCCAGTTTTTGAAACAAAATATGATGATTAATTGTGTCAAAGGCCTTTTTAAGGTCGATAAATACACCTATGGCGAGCTTCTTGTCATCAATGCTGGTAGTTAGTTCTTCCACAAGGTCAATTAGAGCCAAAGATGTAGATCGATTTGGTCTAAAACCATATTGACTATCAGTTAAGATCTCATACTTATCAATAAAACTGTCCAATCTGGTGGCAAAAATTCTTCTCCAAGATTTTAGAAAATTGGGGAAGCAATGAAATTGGCCTGTAGTTAGTATAAAGATTCTGTTCACCAGCTTTAAAGATGGGAACGACTTTGGCTATTTTCATCTTAATGGGAAAGGAGCCCAGCTTCAGTGAGAGGTTACAGATATGTGCTATGGGATCTGCTATAGCTACAATTACTTGTTTAATTAAGAATAAATCAATATCACCACAATCCCTTGATGTTTTGTTCTTAAAATTATTAACAATGTCAATTATTTAGGTTTTATCTGTATCTCTCAGAAAAATAGTAGCTGGGTTTCTTTCTTCAAAAAATTGTGAGACACCTCCCCCTTGTGGAGGGATTATCTCATTGGCCAACTTGGGCCCGACATTTACAAAGAATCTGTTGAAGCCTGCCACCACTTCATCACTGTTTTTGATTATCTTACCATTATCAAAAAATTCATTAGGGAATCCAGCACTTGTTTTTTTTTCTTCTAATAATTGAATTTAAAATATTCCAAGTGCCCTTTATGTTATTTTTATTGGTTTCCAACAATTTACTATAATAATCTTTCTTACATTTTCTTAGAATATCCGTAAATTTATTTTTATATATCTTATATTTAGTTTCTTTCTCCTTAGTTCTGTGCTTGATAAAGTCTTTATATAAATTATTCTTTTTTTGCAGGCATTCAACAGACCCCCCGTAAACCAGGGGTTATCTGGTCATTTTGATGTTTTCTTTGGTTGCTGGATTGGACAGTTTTTATGATATAAAGTCAAAAAAGTTTTAAGGAATAAGTTATAAGCTGAATCAACATCCTCCTTTTCATAAACATTCCTCCAGTCTTGAGCTAACAGATCATTTCTGAATGTATTCAGGGTGTCATCCGTTCTTAATCTCCTCTGCATGTTTATTTTGCTGCTGTCTAAGTTCTTGTGTTTACATTCATGGATAACAAACACCGGCAGATGGTCAGTGATATCGTTTATTAATAATCCACTTTCTAATTTACTGGTCATGTTATTAGTAAGAATATTGTCTATTACTGTTGCTGAGTGGGTGGTAATTCTACTTGGTTTGGTTATACTAGGATATAGGCCCTTACTGTACATTGCATCTATAAATTCCTCTATTGCAGGTAAACGTTTAGATTAATTTTATTTTATTTAGCTAGGAAAAACTTCACTTCTTCAAGTTGTTGTTTTTTTTATTTCTTACTGTAATACAATGAAATATATAAAAAATACAGAAGAAACATTTCAGTGTCTGACAAATGAAACAATCAGATCATCAGATGACACTGAGGTTGATTTAAATCAAATATCAGAGATAAAACACAGAACAGCAGAAGGTCTTTGTGATCATCAGTTACATTTCAGTGAAGCTGACAGACTCTAAATGAACCTGCAGACAGGTGAGGACGTCTGAACAGTAAAGAGCTCCCTCTGCTCTTTATCATTAACAGCAGCATCAACAACTTAAAGCTTTTCTTTCAAGAACACAAACAATGAAAAACTGATCGTCTGTAAATGAAACACAATGTGGATATATAACATGTTCACAGAATAATATCATATTATAAACACTGAAGCTGTAAACAGCTCCTCTACAGCAGGAAGAGACGCAGAGAAATGACAGAGCTTCAGGTTCAGGTGGAAAAACAACACTCAGTCTTATTGGACTTTTACAAAAGACAATTTAAGTAAGAATTTACCCTCTGGAGTAACTTGTCAATAATGGTTAAACTGTCTGTTGATTTATTTGGACAAAATAAAAAGATTTTTGGTGTTTTTTGGCCAAACTGGTCTGATCTTTTCCTTTAGCAGGATTTTTCTAAATTGATCAAATTTCCTTAAAAAATGTTTTTTATTTTATAAAACTCAGATTGAATAACAAGACTGTATGTTACAGTGAAGCTCCAAAATGACAACATCTATACGACTGCAGAGACGTTTCCTTTCTTCTCAGCACATTTAGTCAAACAAGACTGAAGTCAGAGCAGAGTCCTGCACAGACAGACAGTAGAGCTGCTGCTGCTGTCAGTCCCAGTCCAGCATAGAGGCCCATCCTTCCCCGACTCTCTGCTTGTGGACTCACTGTTGGTCTCTGAGGTTTGGACTCATCAGCAGCTGCTGTAAAGGACAGAAAATGGACACACAGCTGACCAAAGGACTTCCTGACTGGATGGACATAAAAACACTCAGTGGTAAAAAGTAAAGTGTTTCTCTAACAAAGAGTCTGTTTTTATTCACCCACAGAGGAGAAGAAACTGAGGGGAGCTGCAGCTCATCCTGGCTCCTGCAGTCAGTTCTGTCAGTTATGTGCAGGGTTTGAATAAATGAGCTGATTGGTGGATGAATGTTTTTCATCCAATAAAATAAACGTTTAAAGTATCTATTGATCTTTCTTTGTTTAACTGACTGACATCTGTATTAAAGTGTCTAAACATCCTACTTATAGATGATAATTAGTAGAAAAAGTTTACACTATAATACACCACTATAAAATAATTCAGTCTGTCAGGTTGTTTGCAGGTTAGATAAACATCAGTAAATCTGGAATATAAACATTAACTGAAAATAAAGTAATGAGAACCTTAAAATAAAACTGTCACCTAAACTGAATGAAATGATCCAATCATAAAAACATATAGACTGATCTGTGTGAGGTGAGTAAAGCTGTGGAGTAAAATTACCTTGTAGTCTGTGTCTTCAGTTATATGAGGACCAAACTGTGAGACGAGAGGAAAGTGTTGTTCAGTCTGTGAGTCTGTGTTCAGATCAGAGAGACGACAAGCAGCAGACTGAAGGAGGAGGTTTGATATCAGGAGGAAGAGGGGCAGGACCTGTTGACACCCTAAGTCAGGGGAAGAGGAAACAAGCACGGTGATAGCTAAACTCATGTGGTTTTGGGTACACAGTGTATACATGTATCTCTATCTTCAACTCAACCGCACACACCACAATTAGAAAATTCTATACTGAAGGTTCAACCACACACAACGGAAGTGGGTATTATAGCAGTCTAGACTCAACTACACTCTACGGAAGTGAATAGCTCTGTACAGCAGAGAGGGAAACTGTCAGATGAGTAGTTGACTTGCAAAGACATAATACCCCCATTTAGTTGAGAGTTGATTCAGTAGTTTAGTAAAACCAGATTTCCATCTTAGAGTGGTGCTGCTAGTGTTGCTAAAACTGTCCATCATAATGATGTAGAGTCCAACAGTCGTCCTCCTAGAACCTTCAAACTGCTTGTTTTGTCCCACCAACAGTCCAAAACACTTGAGTCCATTTTCTGTCCTTTACAGCAGCTGCTGATGAGTCCAAACCTCAGAGACCAACAGTGAGTCCACAAGCAGAGAGTCGGGGAAGGATGGGCCTCTATGCTGGACTGGGACTGACAGCAGCAGCAGTTGTTCTATTGATCGTCTCTGCAGTCATCAGAGCTTTGCTTCAACACCTGAATCATAAAACCAGCAGACAGACTCAAGACTCTCTCCCTCCAACATCTGGTTTAAGTGTCAGAAAACTACTGTTGATATGAAATGTATATTTTTCTGTTAAATGATCTTCATGTTACTGTGAGTTTGACTTTAAATGAAGTTATTACAGCAGAAATAATTCATGTCAATATTAAAAATGCTTCCATTGTGTCAGATTTTCCACCTTTGATATCAGACTGTTACCATCAGCTCAGAAGTGTAAAAACAAGACTGTAGCTGCCTCGACTCCATTCAACATCCTCCACTGTCAGATCTCTAAAATGTCCCAGTTGTTTCACTTTTCACTGTATGAAGAGTTTTTCAGAGGAATCATTCACATTTATCTGTAAGTTGCTTCAGTCATTGATCACTCTGTTCTCCAGCAGCTCTTATCAATCATCAGTCTGACAAAATGTGTCTGGAAGCAACAAGACAACAGAATTATAAGAGAACTGCACCTTAATTATTATATTTGAATCTAATGTCCACTGATGGACTGATGGACATTGTTACACTGCACTTTCTTTACTACTGTTTATAATGTACATATTGCACACTTGTTTTTCTAAAGCTACACACCATGTGTGTGTTTTACATCCATGTGTGTAATTTTCCTGCACAGCTATCAGTGTATACCCATGTATTTGCCATATTTCCATATCTTTTCCATACATGTACAAGTGAAAGGTGTATATATTGTAAATGGTTTCGTCAAATTTAGTATTTCATATTTTATATTTTTAATTCTGATAAATATATATATATAAAATATTTATATATTTTTTATCTTTATTTTATAAGTATCTGATTGTCATTCTCTCTCCTTTTTATCTGCACTGCTTGAGCTGCTGTGACATGTGAATTTTCCTGATATGGGATTAATAAAGTTTATCTTATCTTAAATAAATTCATTTTTATATGGAGAAGTTGTTCTGTCTCTTCTGTGTGTTTTTTAATATCAGAGAGACACAAGTTGTCAAGTTGTTTTCAGCATCAAAGATAATAAGAATAAACTTTATTGACACTCTAAACAGTTACAAACTGATGTATTTATGTCAAAAATCATATAATGAATAAAAATACAAAAGAATGTTCTGACAAAAGTGGAAACAATAAAGTTTGTCATCACACTTCTCTTTTAGTATCACAGCACATCTGATGTCTAATTCAGCACCACAGTGAACATAAAACAAGAGATGATCAAAAATACAAGCAGCACCTGAACAAGACGTCCAGCTGAACATGAAGATAATATCCTGTCCAACACATTACTGCCATGAAAACAGCTGATCTGATACACAACAACTCTGAGTGGAGACTTTGGAGCTCGTCTGGACTCAGTCAACAACTTTAGAGCATCACTGCTGTTAACTTGGTGTGTTTGGTCTGTTACAACAGGAACTAACAGTACTGTCACCACGAGGAGGAAAAACACCACAAATCTCAACTGTTAGTGTTCTTTGCTTCATCTCTGTCCATCACTTGTACACGTTCCAGCCCAGCAGCGTTCTCCAACTGAAGAACCAGTTGTGTCTTCAGGAGTCAATCTGGTGTGTTTGTCTTCAGAGCAGCAGGGGGCAGCAGAGGCTGAAGAAAGCTGAAACATTTCATTGATGTGTCTCTGCACTCAACTTGTTTCCCTTCAGGTAGAGTGGAGAGCAGGAGGCCTACATGATAAAGTAGAGCCACAGACAGACAGTACAGCTGCTGCTGCTGCTGACAGTCCCAGTCCAACACAGAGGACCAGTCTTCACCAGATCACTGCTGCTGCTTTTGCTCTCACAGCTTTGGGCTCGACAACAGCCTTTATATTTGTACTGATGTTACTTTCTGATGTAATTATTACATGTCGGTCTCATCGACACTAAAAAGGTACATTAATGTTTCACATCAGTAAAAATCCTTTAAAGTCTACAAGTGAGTAGTTTGACACCATGAACCCGCAGTGACTTTGTAGACAAACACACAGGCTGATTATTTTATTATAACATGATGAACATTATTGACTTCTGTGATGCAGCATTTCTGATTGAAGGTAAAGATACAGATATATAACACACAGGATATTAGACATTTATTGATCACACATGAGACTGAAACAGTGTTTGTTGTCTCTGAAGATCAAAAGCTTCATTTTTTTCAGTACAAATAAAATAAAGCCCCAAAGCTTCATAAGGTCTCATGTGTCTGTCACTGACTGACTGTGTCTTTAAGACCACAGCTCTACCTTGGTTTGTAGAGGTGGATCTGTCAGGTGGAGGTGTGGCCTGAAATCCACCATCAGTCAAGGGGAGATGCAGCTTCATGGGTGTGTGCAAGCACTTATTCAAGTTGTCTCTATAGCACATGTGTTTACATGCCAGAGAAGGGCTTGTTTGGCAATACAGCTTGTAGTGCATGGTGTAATCTGATTAGGAAACTAAAACACTGTGCAAATATGTGCAGGGAGATTTTTCATATCTCAAACTTGTATGCAATCATAGGTGCTCAACTGCATTCATTGAAGCACAACAGACACATTAAAATGGAAATGCTCATGATTTCACAATTGTCAGAGAAGGAAAATAACACTGTACAGATATATTTAATATTGATCATAGCTGCTGTTACACAGTGACACAGAGAATCTCTTCATATATTAGTTGGGCCCGAGGTCTCCTGTATGTTACATTTCAGTGATGTTGACTGAAGAACAGTTGGTTCAGAAGCAGCTTCTCTCCAACTACTAACAGACAGTGAACATTACTGATGAATAAAATACATCCTGTCTTTATATTCTGACTAGAATATACATACATACATACATTATATTTATACATATGATGTAGGAGCCATTTATTCAGATTTACTTTGTAAGTCTTTGCATGTAAAATATTTACTACATTTAATATTTTGTCAGCTTTGATTATGTGTAATGATGACAGATTAAATATGATGTGATCTGTAAAACTGTAGGGTCAATATGATTACTGCAAGAGAAAATATTAAAAGACACAGAAGAGACAGAACAACTTCTCTCATATAAAAATGAATTTATTTACAATATGTACATTATAAACAGTAGTAAAGAAAGTGCAGTGTAACAATGTCCATCAGTCCATCAGTGGACATTAGATTCAAATATAATAATTAAGGTGCAGTTCTCTTATAATTCTGTTGTCTTGTTGCTTCCAGACACATTTTGTCAGACTGATGATTGATAAGAGCTGCTGGAGAACAGAGTGATCAATGACTGAAGCAACTTACAGATAAATGTGAATGATTCCTCTGAAAAACTCTTCATACAGTGAAAAGTGAAACAACTGGGACATTTTAGAGATCTGACAGTGGAGGATGTTGAATGGAGTCGAGGCAGCTACAGTCTTGTTTTTACACTTCTGAGCTGATGGTAACAGTCTGATATCAAAGGTGGAAAATCTGACACAATGGAAGCATTTTTAATATTGACATGAATTATTTCTGCTGTAATAACTTCATTTAAACTCAAACTCACAGTAACATGAAGATCATTTAACAGAAAAATATACATTTCATATCAACAGTAGTTTTCTGACACTAAACCAGATGTTGGAGGGAGAGAGTCTTGAGTCTGTCTGTTGGTTTTACGATTCAGTTGTTGAAGCAAAGCTCTGATGACTGCAGAGACGATCAATAGAACAACTGCTGCTGCTGTCAGTCCCAGTCCAGCATAGAGGACCATCCTTCCCCGACTCTCTGCTTGTGGACTCACTGTTGGTCTCTGAGGTTTGGACTCATCAGCAGCTGCTGTAAAGGACAGAAAATGGACTCAAGTGTTTTGGACTGTTGGTGGGACAAAACAAGCAGTTTGAAGGTTCTAGGAGGACGACTGTTGGACTCTACGTCATTATGATGGACAGTTTTAGCAACACTAGCAGCACGACTCTAAGATGGAAATCTGGTTTTACTAAACTACTGAATCAACTCACCAGTAACATTAAGATGACATCGGGCAGCTGTTACACAATCATTTGTGTTCACTTTACACAAATACAGGCCCGAGTCTTCAGTCCTGAGTCTGGACACATGAAGTCTGATTCGTCCTTCTCTGAGGACGTCTTTGTCACACTGGACTCGTCCTGCAAACTGTTCATCCTGAGACTCTGAGACCTCAACACCTTCATGTAGATGAAACAGACACTTGAGATGAGTTATCATGTCACAGTAGATATAAAGGGAGTGGAGCGACATGTCAGTTGTGGTTGTGAACGTCCATTCCAGTGTGATGTTGTGGTTCTCCTCTGCCTGATAGGAGGTCTGTGTCACATTGACTACAAATGTTCCTGTTGAGGAGACAGAGAGGGAAAGTGAGGAGCAGACAAAGTGACAACTTTAAACTCCATCTAGAGATGTTTCTGTGGAGAGTTTAGTGATGCTCTCAGTGCTGTAGAGACCTTCCTCCTCACACATTTAAAGACTCAAGTGTCAAAGTGTGTGTTGTCTTTTGTCTTGATGGATAATAAAGTGAAGGTGTAAACTAACCACAGACACAGGAGGTCAGCTTGATGAGCAGCAGGATCCTGCAGATCATCTTCTCCCTGTCAGAGGAGACACAGGTGAAGAGAAGAAACATCTACAGTCTGTCTTTAGTCATCACAATACTCCTTTGGATTTATTATCCTGCTTATTACACACAGCTGATCAAAGGACTTCCTGACTGGACACCAAGGAAATATCAGAGCTACCCCACGTAGTAAATCACTGTAAACATGAATATGTCATTTTAATAATATAATAATGTGGTTTGAAAGCTCTTGTGTTAATTATAGACACAGAACAATGTGTTTTTAAATTGATAAAGATTGAAAGAAGACAATAATCTCTTTCTTGAGTTGAACTGAGTTTTGGGTAGTTATGAGTATGGAAACATCTTATATTGATACATTATTATTACTATTAATATCATTATTTAAAACTTGAACAGTCAGTCATAACCACGATAATAATAAACAGTCCAACTCTGCACTAATAAAACAATACAGCATCAGTACACAGTAATATTCACACTTTTGAGAACAGTAATATTCACGTTCCTCTGGAGAACATTAACAGTAAAACTATATCATCCAAAATAACCAAAAATAAGTGATCATGAACAACACTGATGATAAAGTGTCTCCATTTACAAAGTTACTAAACTAACAAGCCGTCAGCAAACATGTTAACTGAACAACAGAGGAGGAGACAAGAAGGTCTGTTCATGTACAATTATTCACAACACAAGAGTCACAGCTTACATGTCCTTTACACACACATCAGGAGACAGAGACAGACAACAGGTGTGAAATGAGTGAGATCTCTTCCTATTGAAAGTTAATGGTGTGTAGTTACAGTGCCTGACCACTGAGCTGTGCTCTAAAATCTGCCCGTAACGTTGGAAAGGCTGGGTGTTGCTGGCTTCTTGCCAGCCAGCAACACCCAGCCTTTCCATCCTCCGAGTTGCATCGTTTGGTTCACGATAAATGATCCCCTCGTCGTTGTTATTAGCGGCTAATCTCTCAGACCTCTCCTCCTCCTGACTGACTGTTCAGACTGATCCTGGGTCTGTGACACTGACCTCACGACAGTTTTTATATTGTCTTATTCTGTCTAACTGAGTTTTAAAGGTGCAGTGAAATAAGTGTTTTATTTGTGATCATCTCAGTTCTGCTAATAATCAAACAAATTCACAAACGTGTTGAAAACATGTCATATCATAAACATGTCATATCAATAAATTTGGAATATAAATATTGTCTGCACATAGAAATGATAATATAACTGCACATAAAGACAATGTTGTTGTGTTTTTAGTTTGATATCTTGGTCTTTAAGTTGTATCTGTGGAGTAAAACAGTAAATGATGATCTATCTCTGATCAATAAATCTAAACTGTTGTTGAATTGTTTCTTTACTGAGTGAACAGAACAAATTATTATTCATCAACACTTTGATCCTGAAGTGAAGGAAAAGACATGAAACTAAAACACAATAAATCTTCACAGCAAGATTCATACAGCGTTAAGAATAAATAGACGGTATACATTACCTGTGTTTTTGTTCAATTGAAGACTAAAAAGCGAGAAGACAGAATAACGTCCGATGTGACGGAATCATTGTTTCACAATGAGAGCAAGGGACAGGATGTGTTTTCTTTTATAACGCCATGCTCAATGATGCGGGCAATCTGGGAGTGGTTTAACGTACAGAAGGTGGGGCATAACAGTATTTCCTACCCTCCTCTTGACTGACGGTGCCTTCAGGCTCCGCACCTCCCCCACTCTCTAGCTTTAGTTTCAGTTTTACTGAGATACAAAATTTCCTCCTTCAGTCTGCTGCTTGTCATCTCTCTGATCCAGTGGTGTAGTCTACGTGATACGCAGGTATACGCCGTATACCCACTAGAAAACGTCCCGAGTTTCCGTATAACCATTTAAAAATGCGCAATGATACGTATCAACATGATTTTGTGAGAGAACTTTCTCTTTCCCATTCATAAATTCGCCTTTGCTGTGTTAGCGAAGCGCGCGTGCGCGCGCGTGCGCGTGTGTGCTCCGCAGGCAGATTAGAAAGTAACGTCAGACGCTATGTGAAGTGGAGAGAGAAGCTGCTGTGAACGGTAAATATAACAGATAAAACTGTAAAAAAAAAAAAAAAAAAAAAAAGTAACATAAGTTGTCAAAACAGAAAAATAACAGCCTATACTTTGCTGTAAGTTTGTAGAGAGGCTCAGTTCAGAAACCTGTCGTTATTGTGGGTATGGTGTATTATTGTGATGTGGTTATGGTAGGGTGACCAGATGTCCGCTTTGCGCGTGATTTCACGCATTTTCTGTCTCTTTTCACGCATCACGCAAATTGAGACCATGTCCCGCACAACATCTCCCTCAGGCCCCAGCAATGTGAAACCGGTGATGTTACTGCACTCTGGGCTGTTTGTTGTTGTCATAGTAGCACCGCACGTACGGCGTTTAGGCCCGCCCCTAATTTTCTCCGCGCTACCAACAGCTGAGGTGACAGCAAGTGAATGACACTCACATCGCGCGTTCTTCTTTGGAAATGGAGGAAGGGGAGACGCCAAACAAGAAGAGACGATGCAGCTACAGGCGGTGTCCCACTTTGTCCCTCACAAACATACCCCTTGTCCCTCTTTTGGTTTATTGGGACCTGGTCACCCTAGGTTATGGTGATTTTGATATTGATGAGACAGTGAATAGTGAGCTGTTCTAAGATTGAAGTGAGTTGTGAAGTGACAATATTGAATCAGTCAGATGGAAGAGATTGAAAAACAGATTGAAAAGAGCTGTCATTTGATACTGTTGTTTTATTTGAGGTGATACAATATCTGTGTGATATTGACAGTACACTGAACGATTAATTTCATTTTTATATATTTATTTTGTTATTTGTGGGGGAAAAATACAGGGTACCAGTTTATAACCCTTTGTCTTGTGTGGCCATTTAACATTGCAAATATCCTTTTCTGCCTCTTGCTTGAATCTGGTGTTTTCTGATTCTGGTCCAATATAAATAAAACCTTTAATAGCTGATCATTAATTACTACCAGTAGTGTTAGGAGCTGGATGCTACATGTGTGTTTACAATACATTTACATTTAGATAATACATAACCAGTCTTTCAGAATGATCTCAATTATGGGTGGATGCAGATGGTTGCGGGACAGATATCGCCCCAGCCAGGACGGGTACGAGGCTGGGAGGGGAAAAATTGGAGTATACCCACTACAATAAACTAGACTACACCACTGCTCTGATCTGAACACAGACTCACAGACTGGACAACACTTTCCTCTCGTCTCACAGTTTGTCCTCATATGACTGAAGACACAGACTACAAGGTCATTTTACTCCACAGCTTTACTCACCTCACACAGATCAGTCATATATATTTTTATGATTGGATCATTTCAGTCAGTTTAGTTGACAGTTTGATTTGCAGCTTCTCAGTCCTTTATTTTCAGTTAATTTTTATATTCCAGATTTACTGATGTTTGTCTAACCTGCAAACAACCTGACAGACTGAATTATTTTATACTGGAACCTTTTTCCCCTAGTTATCATCTAATATAAGTGCATGTAACATGTTTATAAAGACAATTTAAGAAAGAAGTTTATCAATATTAAGTTAAACAAAGAAAGATCAATAGATACTTTAAACATTTATTTTATTGGGTGAAAAGTGTTCATCCACCAATCAGCTCATTTATTCAAACCCTGCACAGAACTGACTGCAGGAGCCAGGATGAGCTGCAGCTCCCCTCAGTTTCTTCTCCTCTGTGGGTGAATAAAAACAGACTCTTTGTTAGAGAAACACTTTACTTTTTACCACTGAGTGTTTTTTATTTTCTGTTCTTTCATTTATGGAACCAGACAAACAACAGTTGATGCAAACAGCTGCTGATGTGTTTTTACTGACTAACTGGACTGAAGTCTTCATGTGTCTCTGCAGCCAGCAGCTCAGTGAACACTGAACCAAACACACGTTGTCTCATGTTTCCTGTTTATAGTGAAGAGTTTAACCTCTGGCGCCATCTTGTGGCAGAAACACATGACTGCAGTTTCTAAAGTGATTTATTCGTATAATGTTAAACGTCCTCAGACGTTGTTGTGGTTGTAGTTGACATTGTTGTTGTCAACATGGAGGTTTGGTGTCCAGTCAGGAAGTCCTCTGATCAGCTGTGTGTAATAAGCAGGATAATAAATCCAAAGGAGTATTGTGATGACTAAAGACAGACTGTATGTTTCTTCTCTTCACCTGTGTCTCCTCTGACAGGGAGAAGATGATCTGCAGGATCCTGCTGCTCATCAAGCTGACCTCCTGTGTCTGTGGTTAGTTTACACCTTCACTTTATTATCCATCAAGACAAAAGACAACACACACTTTGACACTTGAGTCTTAAATTGTGTCTGTTACAACATCTGCACAACTCTTTATAATAAGTAGATGTTTAAAAACAGGAAGATCCTTCATCTTCAATTATTGCTTTAACTGTATTTATGATTAGAATAAAATCTTTTTTTACTGTTGTATTTTTGAACTCTTGTTTTTCAGCTTTGTAATAAACAAAATCACACTGTTACTCAATGAATCAGTTAAAGTAAGAATTGAATCTCTGCCTGCATTTGACCAAACAGTCGATCTTGATGAGTCTCTACAGCACTGAGAGCATCACTAAACTCTCCACAGAAACACGTTTTATCAATGATATTTGCATAAAATCACAGAGGAAGATGAAAGATCAAAATCTAAATATTAACACATAAGAGTCAAAGAAGCAGAAATAATAATAATAATAATAATAATAATAATAATAATAATAATAATAATAATAATAATATTAACAATAATAATAATAATAATAATAAATACAACAAGCAAATAAATACTCAAATATAAACTTAAAATGGTGAATTTAATAATTCTGGTGTTGAGTCTGACAGGTTTATGCCTCAAAATATAACTGCAGACTTCAACAAATTCTTGTAGAACTAATTTCCTCTCAGTTTAAAAGAGTATTTAATGTGTTTATGCTGTTAAAGTGTTTTCATCTCATGTCTGTTGTTGATGTTTCACTTTAGTTCTTGTGGAGTCATAATGTCAGTGGATCCTTTTCACATCAATCTGCACTTTGAACTGCATCAACACACAACTGTGACAGCTGCAGTTTAACACATGATGAGACATGATGTCCACTTTGCAGCTGAAATTGTTCTGACAACACTTCCTTGTTGTTGGGCTTCTTCTGTTTGCAGGACTGATGCATTCTGGGAGTCGGCTGCTGAAGTTTGAAAGCGTTCAGAGCCAGAATGTCAGAAATGATGCTGCCAGATGAAGCAGTTTGTGATGTGACCTGCTCAGACGATGAACTCTCTCTTGGTATTGATCTTCGTCAGGAGCTCAATGAGGGAACGTCTGTCCTGGTTTTCATCTGTGTAATTGAGACAAAAGTGCAAACAAAGCAATGACACAAACAAATCATGACACACACAATAGTTCAGTTTAAAACAACCAGAATAATAAATATTTTACCTCGATGAAAGAATGATAGACATCTTGCAGCTGCAGTGAATACAAGTATTAGAGCACCAATTAACAGAACTCCACCACTCGCAGCTCCATGAAGCATTTGAACCTTTTTCAGGTCATGTGATCTGACTTCCTTATTTGTTCCTCTTGGTGTTTGTTCTGCACCTGCATGAAGACAGAAAACCAGTGTTTGTGTCTGAGATCAGGAGCATCAACTCAGCAGTGTTGCACCACCACATCAACAACATTTATATCAATTCAGCAAACGTAGAAATGAGACAATTAGAAACTAAATAAACAGGCAACAACAAGTAAATATCCATCTCTCGTTGTTTGTTTTAACAGCAACCAGCTACCAGTCATATAACAGAAATTACACCATTTGTCCAGATGGTGGCGCTGTAGCAAACTTATTCACTTTATTACTGAACAGTCTGACTGACAGTCAATCTGCTGAATTTCTATTGTTATTGTTATTCTTATTATAAACAGTAAATTTTAATGGTAAAGTAGCAACAAAAGTAGTTTTTGCCTTGAAATCAGATTTGTTACCTTTACCATTTGTTTGATAGCTAATGTCTCTATGAGTAACCATGGTAACAGCTGACAATGTTGACCCACCTTCAGTTAACTTTGGTGTGGTGAGCATGTCCCTGTTCTCTCCAGGAGAGGTCACATTCAAGACAAACTGTTCTGTGGGTGGAAATCAGAAGGCTGTTATATTGTCTGTGGTCCATCCTGTGCACACACACACACACACACACACACACACACACACACACCAGCTTACCAGTGCTCTCCAGCATCCATCTTCTCCTGGTCTTGTCATAATCAGCAGCGAGATCACACCGGTAATTTCCAGAGTCCTCAGTCGTGACTCTGGACACATGCAGTCTGACTCGTCCTTCTCTGAGAGCGTCTTTGTCACTCTGCACCCGTCCTGCAAACTGCTGATGCTGAGACTCTGGGACCTCGACACTGTTCACCATTTCATACAAAACCTTAACAAGCTTTGACTGCAGGAAACAAACCAGGTTGGTGAGAGACATGTCTGTCTCAGTGTGACTGTCCCATCTGATGGTGACGTTATCGTCCTCCTCTGCCTGATAGAAGGTCGGAGTCATTTTCACAACAAGCATGCCTGTAGACGAGAGAGAGGGCAAAGAGAGACATGATGTAGAGCTACACATCAGTCTTTAGCTCATTTCAGCCTGAAACACTTTGATCAAGGAAGTGACTGATTATAGCAAAAGATTTTACAGTTCAATATGTCACAAGAGGCTCTGAACTGGAGGGATTCATGAAGGTGTCAGAGAGCCAGAGCATCTGTTAGAAGTGACTGAAAACATTTCTTTGTCAAAGTCAGTCAACAACAGACACACACAACTACTACAGAGTCACTAACTGCCACAAAGAGACACAAAGTGAGTATGAGGAGTCAAAAATCTACACCAAACAGACACAAAACAACAACAGTAACACAAAATTAACATTAAAAGACATAAAGTGACTACAAGGAGACACAAAACTGCCACAAAGAGACACATAAAGAAACCAAACACACACAAACTACAACAAAAAGACCCCATTAACTACAGAGACGTAAAAGAACTACAAAGAAATAACTACAAAGAGATAAACTACTAACACAAAGAGATACAACATAACTACAAGGAGATACAAAACTACTACAAAGAGATACAACACTATCACAGAAAGACAAAACAAACACAAAGAGACACAAAACAACTCTAAGGAGACACACAACTACAACAAAGAGACAAAAAAAATATTGTTAAGAGATACAAAATGACCAAAAAGAGACACAAAACTATGACAGAAACACAAAACTACCACAAAGAGGCACAAAACAACTATAAAGAGACACAAAATGACTACAAGGAGACACAAATCATTACTAACTTTGTAATAAGACAGTAAATTAAATCATTTTTGTTTTTGGACGTCTTTGTTGAACAAAAGGAGTTTAAGGACGTCACTTTGGGCTCTGGGTGATTTTTTTTACTTCTTTTGTTTACATTTCATAGACTGAACAGTTTTTCCATTAATGGAGAAGATAAGCAGCATATTAATAGATGATGAAAATAAAAATTAGTTGCAGCCCTACTAACCACAGACAGAGGAGGTGAGGCCGACCAACACAAGGATCCACATCATCTTCTCCCTGTCAGAGAGGAGACAGTTTGATTCACAACAAGATTTCATGGAAGTGACATAAAATTAAAATCACATATGACTCTAATTTGTTTGGTCTGATTTAAGTGGATAATCTCGTGGTTATAAATGATTAATGAAGATATTAATTAATAGAGAAATAATGAATTAAAACATATTTATGATCCAAAGACCAACCAATGTTGTGTTTATGTGCTGATTGTTGTACTGAGCTGTGAGCTGCTAGATTTAAAACCACCTGTTAACATTAGAGTTCAGGACTTTGTTTCATATAATCTGAGTGTAAATTTATTTTTCAAGTTAATAAAATAATAAAGTTCCACCTGTTGATGTGTTTGTGTTCAGTGTGACGTCAGTCAGCTGCTCCCATGAACTCCTCCACAAGGACACGAATGAGGACGAACACGTGAGGACGCAGTTCTTCCTGTTGAACAACTTTCTGGCTGCATTTCATCAGACAGACACTGACCTGGAAATAAAACACTGTTGTTTACATATTTTCATCTCGGCTTCGACTCTTTAATCCTCACTGTTATAAAATCATGTTCCTAAAGACGATCTGATCAACTTTCCATGAAGAGAAACAACATCAGTGTTTTAAATGATCTGTTCAAACTGTGTTGTTCATGTTGACGTCAGACAAAAAGAGGAAGAAACTAATGAAGATTTGTTAAAAAAGGAACAAAACACAACTTTATTCACAGTCACAGAGCTACACTGTGGACATTGTTTCTACGTCTTTGTGTTCAACTGACAGAATCATTTGTCTCTGTCTCTGGACAGAAGATCAGAGGTGGACGCTGTTTATATCTAATAAAAGTTAAATCAGGCAAATGTTTTAAACCTCATATTCAGTGACAATGTGACTGTTCAAAGCATCAAAATGATTTAATAAACACATAATTAATTTTGAACTATATCCCTACATCCTCATTCTGAACTTTTCATCTCTCTTTTTATTTTTTATCTAAACTAAGTTTTATGAACTGTCTGAATCCCTCCACCACCTCCCTTTTAACTGGAATAATGAAAAAGGATTCTGTTTTTCATTTGAAATAAAAACTCTACATGAAAGATATTTAAAAATATTTTTAGTTGAAGGAAACAATGTTTGTACATTAAATCAGTGATCATGGAGCTGATTGTTTTCTGAATAATAAAGAGCAGCTTCAGATAGAATAAATATCTGTTTCCATCACATTATTTGTGCTTTCCTGAATAACTAAACTTGTTTAGAATTTGTTTTGGGATTAAAAGTTTATATTCTACAGTTACACATAAATGATACTGGATGGTCTTTTAAGGCTGATTCTGATCTTTTAAGACTCATTTTGTCTGTTTTAGACAATAAAGTTACAACATTTTGTCAAATATAATAATTGGGCAGGTGATTAAATGTTAAATAATCTTAAACAGTAATCAATAAACAATAGTGTAATATCTGGTTTATTCATTATTCTGACTTATTTGCAGAAAAAAAAACAAAGTTGAGGTTAAATCATTGAATCTTTTAGTCGAATAATTAAATGAACGCGTGTTATTTCCTTGTTTCTCGACTAATTGCATCATCTGTTCAAACATATCGACGAAGAAGCGTTAAAACAAAGTCAAAACTCACGAAATTCTGTATTTGTCCTTTTTATTTAAGAATTAAATCCTGGAGGACGTTTTAAGATGAAAGTAGTTTAATAAAGAACCGAATGTGGAAAGTTTGAGTCGTTTTGAAATGATTTTCTAATCTGCATCAACGTCAGATGAAACACATGATGTGAACAAAGATCAGTAAATGAAGCTCTGAACAAACTTCACACAGTAAATGAAGGTTGACTTACTTACTTATTAGTTGAAGCGAGTCTCTCGTTCTGTCGCCTGAATTATCAGCTGATCGAGCTGCTTCACAACAACAGTCTGAGTGTTTCACACGAGGAAGTAGGTGAGTTTATCTGGAGCAACTTCACTGTTTATTTACATCAGCTGCGGCTCTGAGTCACGTGATCAGAGAGCGACGAGGAGGAGGAGCTGACGTCACGTGTTTTGACCTCAGTGAAAGTGAAAGTAAAGAAATGTGACAACATTGTGAAGGCTGTTATAGAACATAAAAATGTTGATTCTTCATTTGTCATATAACAGAACATTGAATTAGACGGTACTGATGTTATTTTAAGAATCTTTGAGTTCCTGTTGTCTCACATTAAATTAAATGTCTATATTTGTTTTTCTTCAACTTCTCCAGCTCATAAAAGTTTATTAAATTTATTATTAAAAGACTCACAGAAGAGACAGAACAACTTCTCTCATATAAAAATGAATTTATTTACAATATGTACATTATAAACAGTAGTAAAGAAAGTGCAGTGTAACAATGTCCATCAGTCCATCAGTGGACATCCATCCATCCATCCATCCATTTTCTGTAACCGCTTATCCGTGAGGGTCGCGGGGAGCTGGAGCCTATCCCAGCTGACTTTGGGCGAGAGGCGGGGTACACCCTGGACAAGTCGCCAGTTCATCGCAGGGCTCAGTGGACATTAGATTCAAATATAATAATTAAGGTGCAGTTCTCTTATAATTCTGTTGTCTTGTTGCTTCCAGACACATTTTGTCAGACTGATGATTGATAAGAGCTGCTGGAGAACAGAGTGATCAATGACTGAAGCAACTTACAGATAAATGTGAATGATTCCTCTGAAAAACTCTTCATACAGTGAAAAGTGAAACAACTGGGACATTTTAGAGATCTGACAGTGGAGGATGTTGAATGGAGTCGAGGCAGCTACAGTCTTGTTTTTACACTTCTGAGCTGATGGTAACAGTCTGATATCAAAGGTGGAAAATCTGACACAATGGAAGCATTTTTAATATTGACATGAATTATTTCTGCTGTAATAACTTCATTTAAAGTCAAACTCATAGTAGCATCATTTTACACGGAAAAATATACATTTCATATCAACAGTAGTTTTCTGACACTAAACCAGATGTTGGAGGGAGAGAGTCTTGAGTCTGTCTGTTGGTTTTATGATTCAGTGTGTTGAAGCAAAGTTCTGATGACTGCAGAGACGATCAATAGAACAACTGCTGCTGCTGTCAGTCCCAGTCCAGCATAGAGGACCATCCTTCCCCGACTCTCTGCTTGTGGACTCACTGGTGGTCTCTGAGGTTTGGACTCATCAGCAGCTGCTGTAAAGGACAGAAAATTGACTCAAGTGTTTTGGACTGTTGGTGGGACAAAACAAGCAGTTTGAAGGTTCTAGGAGGACGACTGTTGGACTCTACGTCATTATGATGGACAGTTTTAGCAACACTAGCAGCACGACTCTAAGATGGAAATCTGCTTTTACTAAACTACTGAATCAACTCACCAGTGACATTAAGACGACATCCACGGAGGTTCACACCGTAATTTGTTTTTACTTTACACACATACAGGCCCGAGTCTTCAGTCCTGAGTCTGGACACATGAAGTCTGATTCGTCCTTCTCTGAGGACGTCTCTGTCACACTGGACTCGTCCTGCAAACTGTTCATCCTGAGACTCTGAGACCTCAACACCTTCATGTAGATGAAACACTCCTGGGTTCTTGAGAGGATTTATCATGTCACAGTAGATATAAAGGGAGTGGAGCGACATGTCAGTTGTGGTTGTGAACGTCCATTCCAGTGTGATGTTGTGGTTCTCCTCTGCCTGATAGGAGGTCTGTGTCACATTGACTACAAATGTTCCTGTTGAGGAGACAGAGAGGGAAAGTGAGGAGCAGACAAAGTGACAACTTTAAACTCCATCTAGAGATGTTTCTGTGGAGAGTTTAGTGATGCTCTCAGTGCTGTAGAGACCTTCCTCCTCACACATTTAAAGACTCAAGTGTCAAAGTGTGTGTTGTCTTTTGTCTTGATGGATAATAAAGTGAAGGTGTAAACTAACCACAGACACAGGAGGTCAGCTTGATGAGCAGCAGGATCCTGCAGATCATCTTCTCCCTGTCAGAGGAGACACAGGTGAACCACAGCAACAACAAGTCTGTTTTCATCAACACGTTTAACATTATAGGAATAAATCACTTTACAAACTGCAGTCATGTGTTTCTGACACAAGATGGCGCCAGAGGTTAAACTCTTCACTATAAACAGGAAACATGAGACAACATGTGTGTTTGGTTCAGTGTTCACTGAGCTGCTGGCTGCAGAGACACATGAAGACTTCAGTCCAGTTAGACTACGTTCACACTGCAGGTCTTAGTGATCAATTCTGATTTATTGTTCAGATCTGATGGTTTTTTTAATGTGGTGTAACTGGGAAACTGGACATGCTTGTTGTCATATAAATAGATCAGAAGATTGCGATGTTTGTTATTATAAAAATAATAATTATTGTTATTTTATTATTATTTGTAGTAGTAGTAGTAGTAGTAACCATTACATTACTATGGTGGGGACTAAAGTGCATGCTAAGTGCATTTTTCAGTAAACTTCATGATCCAGTCTGTGACTCAAAACCATGATACAATCTGAATCATGTGTTCTGTGATCCACCAAGGGCTTCCACTTCTAAGTGCAGGGTAGTCTGGTGGTGCAGTGTTTAGCACTGCTGCCTCCCATTAACAAGGTCCT
The DNA here is from genome assembly GCA_034769285.1 of Lutjanus argentimaculatus. Taxonomy (NCBI): domain Eukaryota; kingdom Metazoa; phylum Chordata; class Actinopteri; order Lutjaniformes; family Lutjanidae; genus Lutjanus; species Lutjanus argentimaculatus. The sequence continues at coordinate 53,743 of JAWZSL010000163.1, forward strand.
GAGATCTAATCCAAGTTGCACAGTGTAAGAGGTTAATTGATTTAGTATCTATGGGTGTGAATGCAAGAGTCAGCAGTCTGTCTCTGTATGTCAGCCCTGTGACAAACTGGCATCTTGTTCAGGGTGTACCCATACCTTATATTTAAATACCATTTTACAAACTTACTAGTAAACTAATAGTATACCTAGACGGTTACTTGCAGTATACTTCAGAGTGTACTTTCATAAACTAAAGGTGTTCCAATTTAGTCCCAAGAAGTATACTTACTGTTAATATTTTATATTAGTATACTTGGTACATAAAAGTATACTTTGGTAAATATACTTAACTATACTTAAGTATACTTAATAAAACCATAGCAACGACTACAAATTGTTTTCAGCCGTGACGTTAAAAACAGTTTATAGCCAAGATGTCACAAATCATTCTCATAGACTCAAAATGTTAAATGTTTTTCTTAAGTTACTTGGGCAACTTGGTCATAAATCTGCTTGTTCAAAGTAAATTTTCTATGTTCCCTGTACAAATTGTTTTATTTGTTAGCAGTTACCAAACAACAAAGACTTTATCTTGGGCTGTAATGTCTATGAAATGTCCCAGTGTCTCAGGGTCCAAAGTGATGTCCTTCAATGTCCTGTTGTGTCGGTCTGAAACCTCAAAATATTCAGTTTAATTTATTTATTTTATTTATTTATTTATTTTTGCCAGATTTATTGCCCAACATGGCATTTAACTTGTTAGTTGAGATATGTGCAGTTTTTCTGTTTATTTCTCATTTGGTAACAGTATGTGATGGTGAATATTACTGTTGATGATTTTGGTCAGTGGGAGGCAGGCCTCAGGGTCTGCACAGTTTCAGTTGAGGTTCATTGAAGGGAAGTGAGCCTTCTTACATTTATCTTTTCATGAAAATATCGAAAATAGTATTGAATATATTGTTCAAGGTCTTATTTTGAAAATTCAGAATTACAGTATTGGGACGACACTAGCTGGGAGGTAGTCTATTTTTTTTTTTTTTTTTTTTTTTTTTTTACATATATAGATGAAAAAACTCTATTCTGCCTCTTAGACTGTCATATCTCTGAACTTTGCCTGTTGGTTCATTCAGTATACAACAGACAATAGATGAGTTGTTGTTGTTTCCTAGTCTTTGCTGTGGCTGTGTTTTTTTTGTTGTTGTTGTTGGTAGTTGTCATCTGACATGTGGGGTTAAGACTCAGTTTTCCTTGTTGGACATATGGTAACAAAGAGTCTAACACAATTCAGCAGCTCTTTGTGTAATTCTACTTTTGCAAACACAATGTTAAGTTTATTTTGACATTGATGGAAATTATATTTTTATTACTGAGGTCATAGTGTGTTATGTTGTACAGTAATCATTTAATTAATACTCTTCACAGTTCTAAAATAAATGAGTGACAGCTGTAAAAACATGGTACAAAGATCATGTTAGGGTGGCAACTGATGATTATTTTCTTAATCAATTGATCTGACAGTTAATTATTTTCGTGATAAGTCATTTAATTGTTTGGTCTATCCAACAATCCAAACCCAAAGATTTTAGATTTACAATGACAACCCACAAAAGCCACAAATATTCACAAGGAGGCTTGACCGAAGGTTTGGCATCTTAGCTTCATAAATAACTAAACAATGAACCCAGTGTTCAAACAGTTTCAGATTAATTCATGAATTATCCAACCGTTTCAGTTGTAGATTATACAGTGTTATCACTTTGCATATAGGGGGTTTACCCTCAATGCTACAATGATGTTTCAACTTCCTCCCTCTCAGTTTTAAGTCCTACATCCCTAACACCACATCAGCAACACAACATTGGCCTCTCCTCTCTTTGAGTTACAAAACACAAAAAATACAAGTACACACAGGATAAATTTAGTTGTTCATTTAACCCAAAAGGCTAACACCATGTCAGAAACAAGAAAACAAAACAATGCAGATCTGTCTTTCAGTTACAAAGATAAACTACAAAAACCAGCTTATTTCTAGTGTAAGGGACTGCCCTGTGTTGATACCGGTTGTTGTATCTACGATAGTGAGTCTCTTTTGAGTTAAAGAATGGTTGCCATTGTTTTTAATGTAGTGTTTAATGGAGTTTTAAAAGAAGCAGCTGTTGGACCGTACACTAAGTCTCGTTCCATTTATTAATCAGTGCATTTGAGATGAGCCAGGCCTGCGCAGAATCGATCACCGACAATCGCTGCACATTTGATCCCAACTTGGTCTAACATCATGCACACATGGACAACATTAGTCTAACAAGATCAAGGCGGCCACAGTTTTTAGAGCCAGATGCTACAGCTGCTCTCCACTGACTGTAAACACCTGACTGTCCCCTGATCGATGAGCTGACAGGCTCCAACTGACTCTTAATTTTGACAACAAACACCACATGTTGCATAAATTACTAATTTTCTGTGTAGTTGTAATATTTAATGCTGGATATATTACTCTTGTGTCATTCAGTGAAGTTGGGCGAGATGTGGAGTAGCCAGTTCATCCCAGGGCTGACATAGTGTCACATTCACACCAATGAACAATTTGGATTTATCAATTAACCTACTGGTAATTATAATTATAATTAATACCCCTGCTGCACACTCCCCAGCACCCAGCAGAATTTGAATTCAGAACGTTCTTGCTGCGAAGCGACCGTGCTAACCACTGTACCACCACGCCAACCTGTTTAAACCTATTAACAAGCATATATTTTGTGGCTGATAATAATACAGATTATATAAGTGGATTATGAAAAGAACAGTCACAAAGTGCTTTACAAGGCAGATGAAAGAACAGAAGATCATGTAACAGGAGGATCTCTTCTTTTTAACCTTAAGTCAGACTAGCTCAGACTAGTCTGACAGACATGAATTGATGAAGCTTCTTGGGTGAGAGGCGAAACGTCTTCAAAAAAGACATTTAAACAAGTCAAGTTGCTTTCAATTTAATCTTTCCTAAGAACCTTAAAGGATAAGTTCGGTTTTTTGACACCTGGACCTTATTGTTAGGATTAAATACGCTCGTAGACTCACCCAGACAATTTTGGTGGAGCTCGGAGCCGTTTTCGAGCAATTTAGATCCATCCGATGGCGTTTTTTCTCATGCCATAGTAGCGGACGGGGCCAGAAATCGAAGCCCCTAAATTAGACATTATCTGCTGCGAAACTCATGCAATGTCCACAACAACACCACCAGTTAGCCCCCATTCCTGGACGTGCAGTGGTTGCTTGTTCTCTGGCCAGCTGTTCGGCTCTTTCCCTCTGCATCCTCCTTTCAAATAGCTCCTCGTCGGTGTATTCTGGCTCAAAACGATACGGGCATCCATTATACTCAAAGTCGTCGTCAGACACTTCTACATCGGATAAATATTCCGCCATGCTGCACAGAAATAGCCGTGTTGCCGTGTAGCCTAGCAACAACAGCGTCTCTTCTCAGCTGCGTTCCTGCGGCGCACGTCTATGACGTCACCAAAAGTTACCCATCCTTGTAAAGTCCCGGATGACCATAACAACGAAGTTGAGCTGACATGGTGATAACACTGGCCATTCATTTATAACATGTAGGTGAAATGAGCGAGTTTCGCAGCAGATAATGTCTAATTTAGGGGCTTCGATTTCTGGCCCCGTCCGCTACTATGGCATGAGAAAAAACGCCGTCGGATGGATCTAAATTGCTCGAAAACGGCTCCGAGCTCCACCAAAATTGTCTGGGTGAGTCTACGAGCGTATTTAATCCTAACAATAAGGTCCAGGTGTCAAAAAACCGAACTTATCCTTTAAGTCAGCAATCAAGAACGCACTTTATTTCTTCAGCTATGAGGGTGAACTGGTCTTTTTTCCAACACCTCCAGCTGTGGGAGCCTGACCTTGAGACTATTTGAAGCCGTTAATCACGGTCTACAATCACCAAATCCTATTTTAAATGCCGATGAAATGTATGACACTTTGTGCCGTGCGTTTATTGCACATTAACCTACAGAACATTAAAACTCACTAAATAGGCTACTTTACCTTTTCAGACTGAACAGGGCCAAAGTGACTGCGGGTAACGTCCAGGAGCTGTTAGCTGCTAACGTTGTATAAAGAAGTTACAAAACAACATGGGCAACCCCAACCCAGCTGAAGGGGCTTCAGGACATTGTTGGACAAGCGCAGAGAGTGATAGACTGCTAAGCAGAAGTCCCACTTGAAATATCTCTCTGCACCCTGGCCTCCTCCTGCAACCCGGGAGAGTGCTGAGTGCTGTCTAGTGCAGGAAATACAAGGCAGAGAAAAAAGTATCACTTTCAAATATGAAGAGCCACATTTTCCAATCATCAACAGCTTTTGCTGCTTATGGTTAATTAAGTATAATCAGCCACTGATGTGTAACACATTTGTCAAGTTGCCTCAGGTTCTTAACTGGTTGTGTTTTATATGTGCAAAGATTTTAAACATATCTACTAAGTTTAATCTGCTATCTAATAGTGTGTATTCATATTTATATAATATATTATATTATATTATGTTATATTATATTATATCATAAGCTTTACCCCGTCATTCCGCAGCCTCAATGATATTAAATTGATGTATAACTGCAATCACATCCCTACACGTTAACCTCGCCACTACTATAAATCGACAGGGTTGGATTAAGTTATATTTAGCGAGCAGAATTTACATTTATCAGCCAGTTGCACGTGTTGCTATCGTTATCCAGTGTGCTAGCCTAAACTTTTATCTGTTAATATTCTCTAAATCCTCTAATCTAGACGGGCAAAATCCGCCAATGTAGCCTACTTAATTACTCATGTCAATTTAATTCCGATGCCCTACTGATATGAAAATTTCATTCTTTAAACGTTTTACCTCGAACAAGTGTTGCTCTGACCAGCTGCTCCATTGGAATATATTGAGCGGCAGTTAGCTTGTGCTAACTTCCGGGAACTTTTGAGGGGCTCCATGCGCCGCCATTGCTGTGAAAAAAATAAACCATTGCAGTGAACGGAGGTGGCGCCACTCTCTCTCTCTCAAGGCACTCTAGGGAAAACGCCCTTCATGTTATGACGGATCAGCCCACAGACCAATAAATACGGAGAAAGGCTCACATTTAAAAAAAAAAAAAAAAAAAGAGAGAGAGAGAGAGAGAGAGAGAGGGGGCTCATATTACTATTGCCCGTTTGGATGTGACTCTGGGTAATAAAGTTCCTCTGGATACATTACTGAATCTCACACCAATGAAGACAGCAGGTACTGTACATCCAGTGTTGTGCCTGTACTTACTGTACTGTATATTTTGGGCGAATGTGAACTGAACATACAGTATTTCTGCCTGATGAACGTTACTGTGAACGCGTTCATTCTGATGTCTGTGAACGGCACGCTCTCTCAATTTAACTTCGTTCAATAGGGTCCATAGTACGGTGGCCGACAAGTACAAACGCGCTGCATATACAGACAGGCGCTGCAAATACAGAAACGCACTGCAAATAAGAAAACAAATGCAAAAAGAAAACGCTGCATATCCAGTCACACAACGGAAGTGCTCCAGGCCTCTAGGAGCAGTGAGAGCGAGAGACAGAGAGACAGACAACAGAAGTATCAACCATAGACTGTATAAAACAGTATCAACATGTGGAGCAGATAGTCAACTGGCAGATGACACAACTTTATTTCTTAAAAATGAAGATCAAATTCCCTTAGCACTGCAGTCTATCAACCAATTCTCAAGAGCTTCTGGCTTACAGTTGAATTTAAATAAATGTGAAATCTTAACATTACATGACTACCATCTGCAATCCTTGTATGACATCAAAATTAAAAAAGAGGTCAAATATTTAGGGATAGTTATTTCTAAAGAAAAAACAACAACTGAAAATCTGAATATTTGCAATAATGTGGACAAATGTAAGTCAATTTTAGACAGGTGGCTACAGAGAGATATCTCAATTTTTGGGAGAGTTTTGTTGTCGAAAATGGACAGTTTGTCCAGACTCATTTACCCAGCTTCCTCCTTACCCATCTCAGCAAGAATAATTAAAAAGATAAATACTGTTAATTTTAAGTTCATATGGAAAAATAGATGTCAATATGTAAGAAAGATGGATATGGTCAAAAGTTATGAAGATGGAGGAATGAATGTGATTGATTTTGATATTATGAACGGTGTTTTGAAATTGAAATGGTTGAAATCTTTCCTTACAAACAGAGATTCTTTCTGGTTTATTGTCCCAAATATGATTTTTAAAAAAATGGGTGGAATAGACTTTCTTCTGCGATGTGACTTTGATTGTAGCTCATTACCAGTTAAACTTTCTGCTTTCCATCAGCAAGTCCTCCTTTATTGGAAGTTAATCTACTGTCATAATTTCACACCACATAATACACCAGTTTGGAATAACAGATACATATTGCTTAGGAGAAAATCCGTGCATATCGAGGAATGGAGATCCAAGGGTGTCTGGGCTATTGCTCATTTTTTGGATGATACTGGAAACATTCTACAACATGAGGATTTTTGTGCAAAATACCATCTTCAATGTCATGTTAAACATTATGAAAGGATTGTAAAAGCCATACCAATTTCTCTGAGGACCATGGTTAGTGAAGACATTAAATACTCTAAGGTCTCACCTGAACTGAGACAGCTCTGCATTGGAGAAGTAGATTTTTATGACTCCAAATGTACCAACAAAACTATCAGAAATATTTTGCTAAAAGAGTTGTACCCTAACCCAGTTAAAAGAATGTATATTCTCAAGGAATTTGGAGCAGAAAAAATTAAAAAAATAAGAAAGAATTATGTTTCATTTCCACTCCCTCCTAAAGTAAAAGAGATCAACTTCAAAATTTTAAATGAAATTTACCCAACTAATGAATATTTAAGATTAAGATTTAATTTTGATCTGAATAATTGTGTTTTCTGTGAAGAGGAAATTGAAAGTTTGGAACATCTGTTCTTTTATTGTGATTCAGTGAAATCCTTTTGGAGTGAGATGCAGAGCTGGCTACAGTCCAAGGAAATTGAGTTACCTTTAACAGTGAAAACTTTTTTTTTTTTTTTGGTGTTTTTGTTGATAATAAGAATGTGGACTTTGTTCTCAACACTCTGTTGCTATTTGGTAAGTTTTTCATCCATAAATGTAGGCATTATAAAACCAAGCCGTGCTTAACCCATTGGAGGAATGAGTTTAAACTCTGGAGTAAATCACTGAGTCTTGTAAAAGAAAAAAAAAGCCCTTAAGCTATTCTCTCTATTGGAAACATTTAAGTTATTATGAGATGGCCCCTGTGTTGTGTTTTGTATGTATATTGTTTTGTTTTTGTTGAATGTGTATACATATATATGAATATGTATATTATATTCAATTCAGGCCTTATGTCTTGTGTTGATTTTGCTCAATCTAAGACAGAATGAATGTATATTTGCATAACTTTTCTATGCCTTGAATGTTTGTGTATATTTTCAATAAAAAAAAAAAAAAAAAGAGAAAAAAAATGACCCAAAAAAAAACCTACCCCAAATGACGCTGCATTGGTTGCTGGGGCGCAAGAAATGCGGCCGCCATCTTGGACCGGTCATCGTACTCCTAGTTGAGTGTTGTGTTGTGTTGTGTTTCTCTCACCCTGTCTGTGTCTGATCTGTTGACTTTTTTCATCAGCAGGATGTTTTATAAAGTCACCCCGAAACCCAACTCGCGTTTCTTTATTTTTCATGTAATTCACCCGCGATTCAGTTTTCACAGCAGCAGAGAAGCTGCATGTGGAGGAGAGTTTATTAAAACAATCTAAACTAACGTGATGCTGAATGACACAAACCAGCTGCTCTTATAAGATTAAACATCTGTATTAAACAGGAGAGTCTGTGTTTCTCTGTCAGAAACTGTCAGAGTTTCTCACAGCAGAGCGAACAGGTGAGGGAGGGGGAGGAGGGCAGATTGATCACTAATCAATCGCGGATGCCTTCGTTCTATCGGACTGATTAAAAAAATAAAAATGCCAAAGTTGGTCATAAACTATACCTGAGTGTCCGCATAAGTGTATGTGTGAAACACTGCAGAGTGTCACATGCTGTTCACAGACAGTCTGCTGTCATTAGTTTGACAGAGACACAGAGAGGGTCGTGAATAGAAGGGAACCCTAGACCCGCGAAAGATCACGCGAGTTTGATTATTTTATCAGAAACAACAGAAACAAATCCCGCGAGAGTTTTGCAAATAAAGGGTTCCCTTCTAGACACGATCGAGAAAGAATGCGCTGCTCCAAGAATAACAATCCTGTCGTGGTACAGATGTTTTAATGTGGTAAGCCGCCATAAACAAAACAGTGTATTCACTGAACCACAGAGAGTCTCTGAAACACTGATCACTGACCTGTTGTGATGGAAAAAATACTCAGATCCTTCTCTTCAGTAAAAGCATGAATACCACAATGTAAAAATACCTTTATTTTTTCTAAAATTAAGCACTTTAAGATGCACAGTTTTTAAAAAAACTATTTCATTTATTTTCTCTATTTTATTTTTAAATGCATATCTGTATAATTCAATGTTAAATGACAATAAATATTGTTAAAATGTTTTTGTACTTTCTTTATTTGATTTGACAGTCAGATGTTGATTACATGCAGACGTTGATACAACTTCTAGGCTACTTCAGTATATATCACACTAAATCATAACGCAAGTTAGACATTATGATGTTCCTGACCTTTGCTTTCGGAAATTTTCTCTAACTGGACCTCTTTGAATTTTAGTTGAATACCCCTGCTCTATATGATTTATATATATACATTATCATTTTCTGATATATAACTTTTTTATATATATGTATGAATTATATTGATTTAGGCTATATATATTATCATTTTCTCTGATATTATATTGATACTCTATATATGATTTATATATATTCATTTTCTCTGATATATAACTATATCTGATATATAACTTATCTATTATATATGTGAATGATATTGATATTCATATATGATTTATATATATTTTCATTTTCTCTAATACATAACTTTTGTCTCTCTCTATATATATATATACATATGAATTATATTGATACTCTGATTTTTATATATTTTCATTTTCTCTGATATATAACTTCTATCTATTGTTATGTTTTATATAGAAATATAATTGTAATACAATATAATATAATTGTTTATATATGTAAATATTTATATAGTATAGCCTAATCATATATTGTCTCTTCAAATTATTAAAATAGTTGACTTTACTGGCACTATCTGCTTCTCTATCATATATTAGTGTGTGTATATGTATAATGTGTGTTTATAGTGTTTGCAAAATACCTGTCTACAGTCTAGGCTATATCAGAATATTCTATTACTGTTAATCCCACTATGAATATTAAAATACGCCAAACCATTTGTCGTATATCATAGCTACATGTATGACGTTTGCAGCAAAAAAAAAAAAACCGCGTTAAAATCAGTTTAGTATTCAGAGAGTTAGGATGGATTAAATGCGTTGACATTTCATTGCGCCTGCCAAACAGATATCACTGAATGGAGCGGGTGACCGGTCCAAGATGGCGGCCCCACTGCTCGTCAGCGCCAATAGGCAGTAGCGGTCGATGCGGCGTCTACTCTTTATATGTCTATGGGATAACTATCCCCTTCCGCGGGAGCGCGCCCGAAGCCGAAGGGGGCGTGGATCCGAGAGGGAACTGACTTCCTGTGTTTTTTTTACATTTTAAAAGTGGTCTCCATTCACTGTCATTGTACTGGATTTGGCTGCAACCCTGTTTTCTGCTGAAACTCCAGGATTGTTTTGTGAACTGAAGATCTTCACCATCATCACATCAGCATAGAGGTGAGTACATACTGAGTGGATTATCATCTAGCGGAGGAATATCACTTTAAATACAATTTTAAACTCAGATTAAATTAATTTTGCTAGAATTTCTTGAAGTCTGCAGTTACAGTTTGAGGCATTAACTTGTAGGACTCAACCCCAGAATTATTAAATCTACTTTGTCAAAATAAACCTTGATATTTTTACTGTGAGTTAATTGTGTGACTGTTGGAGCATGGAGGGTTTCTTCTTCTTATTATTATTTACAAATTATTATCCATCAACACTTTGTTTCATCCTGAAGTGAAGAAAAAGACCTGAAACTTAAACTTAGCCTACATTTCAACAACACGATTCATATCATGGTAAGAACAACATAAAGAGAAAATGTACATTACCTGTGTTTTCTTTCATGTGAGGACTAAAAATCCAGACGATAGGACATCGTTGCCCGGTTTGAAGCAATTACTGACAGACAGTTCGTCAATTTGATGATAAATACATTCATATTTCAGTCTAGTGCTTACTGACAGGAACTTTTAGGGTGTTTCTACAGTACATATATGTATTAAGAAACTTATTGTCACGGACCTGAAATCTTGTGTACTTATCTCCACCCCTCCTCCTCCCCTGACTGACGGTGCCTTCAGGTCCCGCCCCTCCTCCTCTCCAGCTTGACTTTCACTTTGGCTGAAACACAAACCTCTTCCTTCAGTCTGCTGCTTGTCGTCTCTTTGGTCTGAACACAGACTCACAGCCTGTCATTGTATTTCAAAAATTGTAGAGTAGCCTGACTGAACTAAAGGTAAATAATGGTTAATCATTTTAATAGTTTCGATTGCAGCCATTTAATTTTCTAGCACACAAATAATGGGTGTTTCTCCAAGATCTCCAAAAAGATTTAAGGTCAGTAAGACTGTATTTGGTTTAAAAACTTGAGTTTGATTAAAACTCAAAAGTTTAAAAAAAAAGGCAGTATCCTTGAAATCATGAGATTTTTCAGCTTTTTACAATTGAAGAATAATAAATGATAACAACAATGATAATTGAATATTAAAAGGTAAAAAAAAAAGTGTTATTCATTTCCACACTGTTTTTTTTTTTTTGTTTTTGTTTTTTTGTTTGTTTTTTTTTTTTTTTTGTTTTTGTCAAAGCCAAGGAGCCACCGGACAGCAGCAACAGGGCCTCATGCAGCTCCAGAGCCACAGGTTGAAGAACCCTGGGTTAGAAGAATCATCTGATTTAAACCCATTTAAAGATAAAACTTTACAACACTAATGACAGTAAAACTCTCACTATGTTTGCTGCATTTAATGCTGAACTGATTTTCACTTTCACACTATTTTTCTGTGTGATCTGATCCAAAGTCTTCATCTCTCTGGTTGGATGTTTCTGTCCTGCAGTGATGAGCTGATAAAGTGAACCACAGCACCACCTGGTGGACAGATGGAGGCTCTGCAGGTTATAATATGACCGTGATGCAGAAGTTCTCCACCTCTGACCTCGTAAATAACCAACAGTCAAACTAATCTGTTGTTTATGAAGCCCTGCACTTTGAAACATAACGAATGTTTTATTTCTACTACACCTGTCAGCTCACAGCTTCATCACAAGGAATAAGAGAAGAAAAATGAGAGGAAGAACATTTTATTTTATTTTATTTTATTTTATTTTATTTTATTTTATTTTATTTTATTATTGTTTTTATTTTTACATTTGAAAAATAAAGTCATGATGTTGAGAATAAAGTGAAACTTTTAGTATTTAGGCCAGGCATGAGGAAAAAATAATCAGAGTTTTTTGTTTTGTTTGTTTCCTTGTTTGTTTTTTTAATATTTCAACTTTATTCTTAATCATTTTACTTTCTTCTTGAAATGCAAATATACTTTTATTTATACCTGCCACTAATACTGTGTCATACCACAATATGGCATTAGAGCCAAATTAAGGAAAGAAACGGGACAAGGAAGATTATTTTATTTTATTTTATTTTATTTTATTAGCATTTCAAGATAAAGTCGAAATGTCAAGGATAAAGAAAAACTTTCAGTATTAGTTCTTGGCATGAGAAAAAAATGAATCAGAGGAGGATAGATTTTAAGATTTTATCTATTTATTCATTTATTTATTTATTATTTTGTTTATTTTTTTAATATATATTTATTTATTTATAAAGTTAAAATATTGAGAATGAAGTTGAACTTACCAGTCATGTGAGGACATCATCTTAGACTTTTGGAAACTTTGGACTACTGTGTGGTTAAAACTCATTGAAACACACATCAATACCCTGACACGCTTAATTTTCACTATGACTGTGTTTCTCTCCTCTTCCCCTGACTTAGGTCGTCAACAGGTCCACCCCTCCTCCTTCAGTCTGCTGCTTGTCGTCTCTCTGATCTGAACACAGACTCACAGACTGAACAACACTTTCCTCTCGTCTCACAGTTTGGTCCTCATATGACTGAAGACACAGACTACAAGGTCATTTTACTCCACAGCTTTACTCACCTCACACAGATCAGTCTATATATTTTTATGATTGGATCATTTCATTCAGTTTTGTTGACAGTTTGATTTGCAGCTTCTCAGTCCTTTATTTTCAGTTAATATTTATATTCCAGATTTACTGATGTTTATCTAACCTGCAAGCAACCTGACAGACTGAATTATTTTATAGTGATGTATTATAGTGTAAACTTTTTCTACTAATTGTCATCTATATATAGGATGTTTATAAGACACTTTAATACAGACATCAGTCAGTTAAACAAACAAAGATCAATAAATACTTTAAACATTTATTTTATTGGGTGAAAAACATTCATCCACCAATCAGCTCATTCATTCAAACCCTGCACATAACTGACAGAACTGACTGCAGGAGCCAGGATGAGCTGCAGCTCCCCTCAGTCTCTTCTCCTCTGTGGGTGAATAAAAACAGACTCTTTGTTAGAGAAACACTTTACTTTTTACCACTGAGTGTTTTTATGTCCATCCAGTCAGGAAGTCCTTTGATCAGCTGTGTGTAATAAGCAGGATAATAAATCCAAAGGAGTATTGTGATGACTAAAGACAGACTGTAGATGTTTCTTCTCTTCACCTGTGTCTCCTCTGACAGGGAGAAGATGATCTGCAGGATCCTGCTGCTCATCAAGCTGACCTCCTGTGTCTGTGGTTAGTTTACACCTTCACTTTATTATCCATCAAGACAAAAGACAACACACACTTTGACACTTGAGTCTTTAAATGTGTGAGGAGGAAGGTCTCTACAGCACTGAGAGCATCACTAAACTCTCCACAGAAACATCTCTAGATGGAGTTTAAAGTTGTCACTTTGTCTGCTCCTCACTTTCCCTCTCTGTCTCCTCAACAGGAACATTTGTAGTCAATGTGACACAGACCTCCTATCAGGCAGAGGAGAACAACAACATCACACTGGAATGGACGTTCACAACCACAACTGACATGTCGCTCCACTCCGTTTCTATCCACATTGAAATGTTTTTTAATCTCAGTGTCTCAGTTCTGTTTCATCTACATGAAGGTGTTGAGGTCTCAGAGTATCAAGATAAACAGTTTGCAGAACGAGTCCAGTTTGACAAAGACGTCCTCAGAGAAGGACGAATCAGACTTCATGTTACCAGACTCAGGACTGAAGACTCGGGCCTGTATGTGTGTAAAGTGAACACAGATGATGGTGCAACTGCTGCTCGATGTCATCTTAATGTCACTGGTGAGTTGATTCAGTAGTTTAGTAAAAGCAGATTTCCATCTTATAGTCGTGCTGCTAGTGTTGCTAAAACTGTCCATCATAATGACGTAGAGTCCAACAGTCGTCCTCCTAGAACCTTCAAACTGCTTGTTTTGTCCCACCAACAGTCCAAAACACTTGAGTCCATTTTCTGTCCTTTACAGCAGCTGCTGATGAGTCCAAACCTCAGAGACCAACAGTGAGTCCACAAGCAGAGAGTCGGGGAAGGATGGGCCTCTATGCTGGACTGACAGCAGCAGCAGCTCTACTGTCTGTCTGTGCAGGACTCTGCTCTGACTTCAGTCTTTGTTTGACTAAACGTGCTAGAAGAAAGGAAACGTCTCTGCAGTCGTATAGATGTTGTCATTTTGGAGCTTCACTGTAACGTACCGTCTTGTTATTCAATCTGAGTTTATAAAATAAAAAACATTTTTAAGGAAAATTAAAGTCTGCTGTGAGATCAGACCAGTTTGGCCAAAAAACACCTTCAATCTTCTTATTTTTCCAAATAAATCAACAGACAGTTTAACCATTATTGACAAGTTACTCCAGAGGGTAAATTCTTACTTTACTTGTCTTTTGTAAAAGTCCAATAAGACTGAGTGTTTGTTTTTCTACCTGAACCTGAAGCTCTGTCATTTCTCTGCGTCTCTTCCTGCTGTAGAGGAGCTGTTTACAGCTTCAGTGTTTATAATATGATATTGTTCTATGAACATGTTATATATCCACACTGTGTTTCACTTACAGACGATCAGTTTTTCATTGTTTGTGTTCTTGAAAGAAAAGCTTTAAGTTGTTGATGCTGCTGTTAATGATAAAGAGCAGAGGGAGCTCTTTACTGTTCAGACGTCCTCACCTGTCTGCAGGTTCATTTAGAGTCTGTCAGCTTCACTGAAATGTAACTGATGATCACAAAGACCTTCTGCTGTTCTGTGTTTTATCTCTGATATTTGATTTAAATCAACCTCAGTGTCATCTGATGATCTGATTCTTTAATTTGTCAGACACTGAAATGTTTCTTCTGTATTTTTTTATATATTTCATTTTATTACAGTAAGAAATAAAAGATATAAAACTTTAAGAGGTGAAGTTTTTTCTAACTAAATAAAATAAAATTAATCTAAATGTTTTTAACTGCTGCACTAATTGAACTTTGCCACTACAGACTCATTTCAGTCTTATTTTGTGGAGGACAAGATGTTTTTAGGTGGAGACAGTAGGTCAACAGTATTTGTCACACAGAAGTTGTTCACATCATCTGAAAGATGGAACCTGAAGATTAATTTGAGATGCAGCTCAACTTTTTATATCCACAAATCTGAAATAATTTATTGATAATAGTTTTATAAGGGCTTATAACATCATGATAGAAGTACATGTTGGCCATTCACATGTTCTTTTAAGTTGTTGCAGCAGTTTTGGGGGTTTATGGGTCTTATTACACAGATTTTGTGCAACATTTAACCACTTTGATCACAGGAGAATTATAAAAAATTGACACAAAAAAGTCACAAAAATCAAACAACCCAATAGTGTCAAATGTAAGTCATGTGTAAAGTGACTGAATGTTATCAGACGTTTAAATTCACACTGATATTGTCAGTAATTATCTCCATCCATAGACAGAGTTCATCATCTTCATCTCACCACAATAATAGTTCAACCAAAGTAAGTCGAGTCAGACAACAAGAGGAACACTGGACATTTTTCATCTGAACACTGAAAATGAAAATGTCAAAAATAAACAACATTAAACCTCTAAATATTACAAAAACTACAAAAGATAAAAAGCTTTAACTCTTCAAATGAATGTGTTCAGGTCTTTGAGTTGACGGCTTCTTTCTTTCTGCTTCCTTGTAGGCGGACTCGTCTGGAAGAGGGATTCCCTCAACGTTACCAAGGATACCAACAGCACCCGCTCCATATATGGGTATCTACGTCAGCGAGATTCCCTTTCTGTGCAGCGTGGGGACCCGGAAGAGGAGGATCCTGAGGGCCGACCACTTTAACTCCACAGCAGTGTCCGCAAACGCCTCACGTTTAAACAAACACTGGATGTTTGCAACGACACCTCAATAGGAATCCTCCTTAAAGGGCCCCACGTCGTTCCCTGAATGGAACACGCCCCCTCCTCAGTCAGATAAAAGTCCTCCTTCACTCCGCTGGATGTCTCTTCATGAGACAAAACAACACTGGTTGGTCCTCATATGACTGAAGACATACAAAGTAATGTAAGTTTCGTCTGTAGTTTATTCCACAGATTAACTGACGGTACATTTTAAAGATGAAGACCTCACAGATCAGCCTGTAAAATATGATGAGTTTTATTGTGAGATCTGACAACAACACAAGTTGTTTGTGT
>JAWZSL010000164.1:0-68840 GCA_034769285.1 Lutjanus argentimaculatus
CTGGTGTGTTTATCAAGAGACAAACAAAGAAGGCAGGTCACAGGCAGAGTCGGCAACAGGGAATCAGTCCAGAGAAGAACACTGGAAAGTCTTGTACAAGAACAAAAGAACAATCTGGCAACAAGTGAGTGAGGTGGAGATGCTTATATACTGGGTTGACTAGCTGATGGGCTGCAGCTGTGAGACCAGGTGAGTGGAGTCAGGTGATGAGGTGGGAGTGTCTGGCAGGTGGAGTGGGGCAGAAGTGGTGTGAGTGGAAAAGATCCCCATTAGCTACTGTATTGTAACAGCAGCTACTCTTCCTGGGATCCCCAGGACCAAAGTGCACACAGGACGAGATCACAGCTGTCAGATCATCTCTAACAGATCAGTCACATGACATCTGGAGCAGCTGGAGTGTTTGTGTGTGTGTGTTTATTGGGATCCAGAAAAACAAGGATTAAACAATTATGATCTATAACTTACAAAATGAACAAGACATTATATCTGAGCATGAGACCGACCCGACCCGGAGAGAAAAAGGTCTGTGTGCTTCTGTCAGAGCCTGATCCTGGTTGGATATAACCTGTTGGATAACCGGTTGTATTTTTGCACTCAGTTTATCAAACTTCAGAAACACTTTCTGGTTCTGTTTCCTCCACCCACAGTAGTGTTAGCAGGGTGGAGGAGCGAGGATGAGGAGAAAGAGGAGAAGGACATGGAGAATGGGCAGCTGTGAAGCTGCACCTCAATCATGTTCAGGTTGGTGTTCAGCCGGATTGAGATGCAGGTTAGTCTGGGACGGCTCACCTCTCCTCTTGACCGCACCATCTCTCTCTCCAGCTCCTCAACCAGCAGAGCTGCATAATCATGATGATAATAATGAATTATAAAATACCACATAATTTTAAAGTGCTTCAGCTTAAAACATAACCAGTTACATATCTGCATGACTTTTATGGTTTATGTATTGTATTACTTTTTGCAGGTGTAAATGTAAAATAAACTATTTACACATGAAACTTTCTTTAGAGCTGTCTCCAGATCTGTCTCCTCGCTTGAAAAGCTTTTCTCTTTGTGTCATCCTGGTAAATCTGTCTTGTGCTGCCAATGCTTGCACTCCTGGCACACCTGTTTCTTAAAGGTGATGAAAGCTGACTTTCTGATTGATTTATTGTGTAACAGGTATTGTCTGAACCCAATGGCAGCACATGGACCTCCAAATGATTGAGAGTGACCTTTATTGTCACACTCACTGAACAGAAACTTGAGCGGGTAAAACAATGCAGGAAAATGTTTGTTACTCAGGCAATGAATTAACACAAAGTCTTTCAGGCTTTGACTTGAGAGATGGACCAAGCTGAGCCCAGAAGTGGGACCATGAATGATGGTCTGAGCCCACAGACCCGAACAGTTCTGCTCAGTGGCAGGTGAAGGTACCTGGAGGAAGCAGGCAAGGGGTGAGGTCGATGAGGCAGAGGGTCCAAATGAGCAGTCAGATGAAGCAGACGAGCCAACAAGGGACAAGTCGGAGGAAGGCCGAGGCCAGGCAGAGGATTCTGAACCAGGTGAGTTGACAGACAAGAAAGACAAGCTGACAGGGATGAGCAGGAGGTAGGTCGAGGCCAGGGATCGATGAGGCGACAGGTAGTTACACAAAGGATGCTCACAGAGGAAAACACATGTGACGACACAATGACAGTCTCTGAACCACAGCCAACTACAAGAAAGTAGGTGGAAACACTCAAACTGTAGGATTGCTAAGTGGAAACACTGGGCAGCCACAGACAAACAGGAACCAAGGATGATGAGGCAGATCTTATGTTCAGGGATGGAAGGCTGGTGGGTTTACAGGAGACAGATGAAGCAGGCAGGTGGGAGGCAGACAAAGTCAGCAATGGGGAATCAGTCCAGATTGCAGCACGTCCCTTGTATGGGTCACTATGAATTCTTCATTAAGGCTGGTGATGGGGAGCTTCAGCTTGCATACCCATACAGGGTGATGCTGCTCAGACTCCAAGGCAGTCCCAAACATCTCTGTAAGAAACCACTGACTCTCCTCTGAAAGCCCTCAAGGGACACTGTGTATATATCATTTAATTCATAATTTATGTTTAAATTCAGGACGTTGGTACAGAGGGAGTGGGTAAAATTAGCATGCTAACACCCTAAACTATATCTGGCTTTACACAGTGGAACTTTAATGCAACATTAGTTGGTTGAAACTGAGGTGAAACTAAATAACAGTCACATGGTGTAAGGCTCCAGCCTTTCTCCTTCTTGACTCGTCAAATACTGTTGTGTTGACTCCGCCCTTCAGTGACTCGTACAGACAGTCTTAATGTGACTGTTATGGGTCCCTTCAAATTTCTGAGTAAAATGTTCACTAAGGACCTTTTATACTTTCATCTGGATTCTCTTTCTATTTAGTTGTTGTTGTTTCCTCATTGTGCTTCTGTCTTGTTAGTTTGTCCTCACTGTGTGGAACAACAATAAAGCTGCTGGAATATCTGATCAAAATATCAATCAATATCATATGAAATCAATCCTGACAGCAGGAAAGAAAATAAATCCCTCACTTCAGTGTGTTTGTGACTCTGGCTGAGATGGAGGTGAAATATGTGAACCTGGGCTGTGGTTTACTGCTCTCTTCCTGTCACAAAACACTGTTTGACATCTGTTCATCTGGAGGTTTTTGTACAGGCTGCAGGCAGCATTTCTCACTGTGGGGAGCAGATTTATAACAGTTACAGTAGTAGGTGGCTGAATGATCGAGTTTGACTTTCTGGATCTGCAACTCACAGCCGTTCTGTTTTCTCACAGCTGAGAAATCATTTTTCTGAGGATGACTGAAACGATCAACAGAACACCACTACTAATATATAGAATCACTCTGAATGTTTCTGTGTCTTTCTTCTGGTACCAGTATATGTAATTACTGCCACACTGGTCAGTGATTCCACAGCTGAAGGAGACTTTTCCACCAACTCTCCTGGTCAATGTTAAATCCTCCTGAATCAGCTCCGCTGCCATGGCAACCAGCGCTGTAGAGAAACAGACAGGTAGATGAAGGTTAATGTGACAGTGTTTGTTAAAGGTTGACTTTGTTGGCTCCTGATTGGCTGGAAACACTCACCTGAACACAGACAGCACAGAGCAGCAGCTGGGAGGAAAAGCATTTTGTGCAGTGGTGTTTCCTCTGGTGAACCTGGGGAGAAGTGGTGCTCTGATGCAGCTGAGGCCAAACAAGGACGAGCTGTGAGATCAGACGAGGGACACGTGCCTTCTAACAGGTCCTCAGACCTCCCATCAGCCCCTGCGGCCCACAGATAAGACTGCTGCTGCTACTGCTGCTGAAGTTTCTTGGTCTTGATTTGAATCTGACAGCAGATGAAAAATCTGGGTCACCATGATGCAGAAATAGAGAAAAACATTCATGTTAACACAAACACATTCAGGTTGGTGGTGAATTTAGTAACACAGACTGTTATCTGTTGTTTAACAGCTGTGAAGAGAAGGGAGATGTGGAGAGGGTAACCTCACAGAGATGAAGCTGCTACAAAAGGAGATAAAGAGTCAAATCAGGAGACACAAACAAAATTACAAGGAGAAGTTGGAAAGAGAAGTCACCAGAAATAATTTGTGGTTGTCTTGTGATGGTTTAAAAACTTCTGTTGGGTCAAAAAACAAAAGCAACAAAAAAGTGTCTCTTGATGGTTTTAATTCTGACAAACAACTGGCTCAGGAGTTCAATAAGTTTCATCTTAGATTTGACACCTTTGATTTTAGTAAAGACATTTTAGATGTGAAAAACAAACTATGTTGCTCTGGATTCACCTGCTTTGATGAACGCTCTGTGATCAAATCTTTGAAACAGTCTAAAGCTCAGAAAAGCCCTGGTCCTGACAAAATAAGTGATCACCTGCTCTCCTCCTGTGCAGAACAATTAGCCTCCATTTCCCAGCATACCTTTCAGTTGTCACTTCACCAACAGAGGGAGCCACTGAGCTGGGAGCAGTCCATAGTAATCCCTGTGGCCAAAAACAATCAGCCCAAGGTTTTGAATGATTTTAGACCTGTTGTCCTGACTTGTCTTGTCATCAAGTCCTTTGAAAAACTGATAAAAAGAGAACTTGTGATCCAGACTGAGCAGCTGCTTGACCCCCTTCAGTTGGCATACAGGGCTGGTGGTGGAGTAGAAGATGCTGCTGCCACTCTGTTAAAGCTGGTTTTTAAACATCCTGAAGGGAGCAAAAACTCAGACCAAGCTGCTATTTGTGGATTTCTGTTCTGCTTTCAACACCATCCAACCCCACATCTTCATAGACAAGCTTATCAATAACTTTGCTTTAGATTTGAATGTAGTCAGCTGGATCCTGGATTTTTGAACAAACACAAACACAGAGAGTGAAGGTGAACGGATGAATGTCGGAGGAATTCTGTCCTGCAAAGGAAAAAGGCAGGAAGTTCTCAGTGCCGAACTGAGAAAAATGACTTGAAAGTTTTCTTGTTGTTGCAGGCAGATAATTGTATATGTGTCAGTTTTATATCTTTATATCAGGTTATTGTTTCTACATGTTAATCCTGACCTCTGATTTGACCTTTGACCTTATTTGGAAGTTCCTGTATTCTGCCTTGCAGAGTTGTACCAAAAAATATTGGGTCATACCAAAAAATATTGGGTCATACCAAAAAATATTGGGTCATACCAAAGCAAAGGGCAGAAACTCTGCTCTAATTTTAATATTTTTCTATACTGTTGTTATATATAGTAGGATAATGCACAGAGTTGACATATTTCTTCATGTTCTCTCAGATATTTGACATGTTAGAATACAGTAACTGAAGTTACTCTGGTTTGTTCTGGTTTCTCTTGGGTTTTTTTTTACAGTTTCTGTAATTTCGACCCTATTTTCTCCAAACTACAAAACATTTGAGAGAAGATATTTGTCCACATGACAAAGGATGTCTTTAATGTCACAGAAATGATTCTAAGTCATTTTTGACAAAAATGAAGTGAGTGTCTTTTTCCTTTGTAGGACAGAATTGACATCATCCAGTGTGTCTCCTCAGGACTGTGTCCTTTCCCCCTCCTCTATATTCTGTACACTGACGACTGCCGCAGCACCAGAACAGATTCATTTTAAAGTTTTGCTGACGACCATGAAAACAGCCATGGACCTGTGGTTGATGAATTTGTAGACTGGTGTGACGACACGTCTTCAACTAAATGAAGCAAAAACTAAGAACATGTGTGTTGATTTTGGGCTGAAAGCCTCAACTTCTCTAAATACTATCATCAAGGGTCAGCTGGTCCACTCTGTAGAGAACTATAAGTATCTCAGGGTTCTAGTGGAGAACAAGCTGAATTTTAATAACCACACTGAGACATTGTGACAAAAAAGAGCAGCAACGTCTGTCTTGTCTGAAGAAATTGTCTCAGTTTCAAGTCCCTTCTGATCTTATTCTACAGATCTTTACATTGAGTCAGTATGAACCTTCTCTCTTCTCTGCTGCTTCAGGAACCTCAACATCAAGTCCAAACATGCACAAAGTAAAATAGTGAAAATGAGCAGCAAGATGTTGGGAGTTCAGCAGGGACATTATCTGAGCTGTTTTGACAAACAGGTAGGGAGGCAGCTAAAGCTCTCCTTTTCTGACAGCTCCAGCCGTTATTCTCTGAATTTCAGTTTTGACCTTCTGGCTCTGGCTCAGATTTCCCCCTGTGAAGAGTAACAGGTAGAAGTTCTCCTTTATCCCCACAGACATTTCTCTTTTGAAGGCAGACCAGGGGAAGAGTTCAACTGAGGACTGAGGACACTCACTTGATGATGATGATGATGATGATGGTGATGATGGTTGTTGTTGATAACCATGTTATATAGATGTCTATAGATGCCTGTGATGTCTGATGTTGGAGACTGTGTCATGATGGACAGATGTTGATCATGTGATGTCATGTGATCTGATCCATCTTGCAGGGTCACTATGCACCTTACTTACCTGTTGTGTTCTTCACATGCTGCTACTCATTCAACTTGCACAGTTTTTCTAGATAACACACATCACATAATAAACTACAGTATAATAGAATATAAAGTAATATAGTCATGAAATTGGTGCAAATAATGACATCACAACACAGCTGACATGTTCATATGTGTGATGAAAAAGTGGAGATGCAAAAGCACACGTTTGCTCCCCCAAATATAATAGTGGGGGTGCAGCTGCATCCGTTCACTCTTCACACATTTATGGTTGTGGCTTGAAAAAAACAACGTTGGAACGGAAAGTAAAGTGGAGGGGCCAATGGCGCCTTGGTCCCCCTACTTCCGGCACCGTTGGGGAGAGGAGTTGATGAGTGTGTACAGCAGCAGATTATGAATCTGTTCTCAGTGGTTTATTAGGACTCATAAAAGTGTTTGGAGCCAATCAACACTTCCTTTCCTGCAGCAGACGGGCTGTGTGGGTTTCTGCTCTGCAGCCTCCTCACCGTTAGCTGCTCTTTTTCACATTAATAACACAATGACAGTTACAAGCGTGGACTCTGCTTGAAGAATCATTGCAGGAAGTTGAGTTTGATGTCAGCGCTCAGTACTCACTGTCTCAGCTTTCATCTGTGTTATTCATGTGATTTTCATGTCATTATTAATGTCATGAAGTGACACAATTATAAAAGGGGCTCAGCACTGAAGCTGCTGGCACAGACACACCTACTGACTTGTATATAATAGCTATATGTTTGTGTTTGCTTCTCTTTGTTTAGCTTTGTTGTCCTTGTTTTAGCTGTATGCTTATATTCATATCTTCCTGTACATTTGTTCTTGCTGCTGTGTCAAAGTATATTGAGAGCTACTTACAAGCAGAGTCACATGACTTGTAGGTGTCAACATACATGGCCAATGAAGTTGATTGTGTTTGTGATGATTTGCTGTCAAGCCAAAGTGAAATCCATCAAAACAAGGATGTTTGTA
Source organism: Lutjanus argentimaculatus (assembly GCA_034769285.1). Classification (NCBI taxonomy): domain Eukaryota; kingdom Metazoa; phylum Chordata; class Actinopteri; order Lutjaniformes; family Lutjanidae; genus Lutjanus; species Lutjanus argentimaculatus. The sequence continues at coordinate 6,954 of JAWZSL010000164.1, forward strand.
AAACACACACACTGTGATTTTTCACTTTATTGAGAATGTTACAGTGAAAGAATTTGACAAAGCTGCCACACTCTGCATAATGTATTAAAAAGAAAGACAAGAAGAGAAAAATACTGGAAACAATCAAATATCTAGCAGACAGCTAATGATTCAGCTTCATTTTCTATGATTATACCAGTCACAATTCAAAGTGGAAATAAAGTGGAGGATGAAAATAAGACTATAGCACAGAATTTACACTCAGTAAGTGCAAATATATATGTGTATATATGTATTTATATTGTTAGGATGACTGTATCTAAGCTGTGCAGAAAAAGAGACATTTTACAAGCAAGCACAAAACATGAAAATGGACATTTGTGACTGCTGATCAAAGTGATCAATGAGATGAATTGATGAGATTTGATGGTGAGAAAAGGCCAGCAGAAAACAGTCAGTCAGCATGTGTGCAGTTGGTGGACGGTCCCTTGTTTCTGAGGATCATCAGCAGAGAGAGTCCACAGCAGTACACCAGACTCTTCACTATCAGCACTGTGTACAGCACACAGAACAGCTTCACCTGGTACTGAGACGGGACAGAAGCTGCTGGTGGAGCTGATGATGAATGTGATGATGGAGGAGGTGATGAATGAGGTAGTGATGATGATGATGAAGGTGATGATGAAGGTGATGGTGAAGGCTTTGGTGGAGGAGCAGAAACCTCTGAAACAGAAAATGAGTCAAACAGAAATGTCTCGTCAGTTCTCGGCTGTTCTTCTTGACAGCGTCTCCACCAGGGAGGAGCTGAGAGGTCAAAAGTCTTTGTTTAATATTATTTATGTATTTATAACTATCATTTAACAAATGTCAAACTGAACTGAGCTCACTACAACAGAGCTGCTGAACACAGTCACCAAGCCTTCATTACCTTGTTCTGTTTGGGCCTCCACTGTGCCCCCCTCGTGCTGGACGGAGCAGACGTATTCATATGTGTTGAAAGCGTCCTGATCAATCTCTCTGATGGCGGCGGTACATCCTGACTCTCTGAGCTTCAGCTGCTCTCCCTCAGCAGGGGGCAGCTCCTCCAGAGAAACCGTCCTCCCTTCGTCTTTTCCAGGAGAAGCGGACCAGAGGAGGAAACATGTGTGAGGCCAGACACAGCAGGGAGCTCTTCCCCTCCAGGTGGGCTCTGGATGCTGCTGGGTACACGCTCACCACGGGCTTCACTACCTGCTCATCTGAAGTTTGACAGCAGCAACAAGCGGCACAGACACACATTCACACAGTCAACAGCAGCTTACAGCACTGCACTGCATTCAGTCTGATCCTGGAAACTACATGGACTCTGATCACTAAACTACTCATCAATACAGCACAAAGTTCACTACATATACTGGATTCACCTTCACATCAAACACACTCAGCACCTCATGGCACCATATCCCAGGTAGCACACACACGTCTTGCAGACGTCGGCACGATGTATTAAGGGACGATGTTTGGACGATGAATCAAAGCTGCACAGTGCAGCCTCTCTACAGCTTCTAGGACCTTTGTTTATTCAGGTCGGATCATTAATCGCTCACTATTCATGGTCCCAAATGAACATTTATTTAATTAAAATGTGACAGGAATGTGGCAATATCACAATAAACAACAAAATGTTTGACCACTTCCTAATATTGTGTGTGGATAAAATAAAGAGACGGGTACGATTCAAGTTAATGATCATAAATTTATTTCGGGCTGCACAGTCAGAAGAGCCGTAGTTGACAAGAGACCTACAGCTAATAGTTTTAGCCCTGTGATCTTTAGCTATCAAACATTGTTAAAAAATCACCACAACAAGACCTTCAAATAACTGGTGTTTAATACAGTGTCACAGGCAGCACTGTATTAAACACCAGTAGAAAGCACAAGTTGAAAATATGAACCGTGAAAAGTTCACATGTATGACTTTGCAGAAATGTAGTGTGGTCTGACAGCCCCGGCTTGACCACAGATAGCTGCTGAACTCCGGTCAACTCTGAAGGAGAGGTGGAGGCAGGGTGGAGCTTTTCAGCAAATATACACCGTGAGTCACAATTCTGTTCACATCTAATGTACATTACTTTGTGAATGCACAGACGTACAGAAATGAGAGGGGTGGGAGATATAGACTGGAAGGTCCTGAGTCTCTTGTGCTTTCCAGGGAACGTTATCCTTCTCCAACTCCAGCTCTCATTTCCGTTTGGCTCAAACTGGAAAACATGCAGTGAGCCGACCCACAGCTGACTTATCTCCAACTGTGAAAACCCTGAACTCTGGTAAACCATGTCCCTGCTACAGGCCCATGTTTGTCAGACACATGGCCAGACGTTCAGAGTAGAATGCTGACACACCATCTGAGGCCGACATCGACATCGGAGAGATGTATGTGTGCTATCAGGGATGGTATATGTGAAATACAGACAATTATAGATATGACAGTTACATATAATATAATATAATATAATATAATATAATATGACCATGCGATTTGGCCTAACACGACAGAAAAGTATTTATCTGTATTATTGTAATATCCATAACATTTTATACATTTACCACAATATACTTTACTGTAATCATTAAAGAATAAATCAATATATCAATAATTTCATGTTTGTCATAATAATTTTAACCTTTTACACAAGTAACACAGTTACAGTGATATGTTCAGATATTTTAAAAATATAATATCATATAATATAATATAATATAATTAGTGCTGTTAATCACAATATCAGGCTGTGATTCATCTCGATTAATCACAAATTTAAAATAGTTGTATATTTACTTGTATTCAGGGCTGCAACTAATTATTATATTAATTATTGATTAAACTAAAATGACCTAAATTTTTTTGATTAATTGATTAATTGTTGCAGCTCTAAATATAATATAATATAATTCATGAAATTTGTCCTCATGTTTCCTGTGTTATGGTAACATACATATTTATAATAAAGAACATGTTTCTCTTTACATTAAATCCAGCTGCTATTTTTAATGATAACAATGTCATACATATTATTGATTTACCAACATATGATCACGAGAGAAACAAATAAACACATCAATAATTTCAAAAGTTTTTTTTCAAAGAATAATTTTCATTTTTACAATTAAGATGATTGATGATGTTTCTGTATTTAAAATGTGAATAAAGACTGAAACATAACATCACATTAATGATAAAATCATATTCAGTTCTGTTTGTCTTCATGTATAAATATATCTTCAACTAAAAAACATCATATAAAATATTATTGTCATGAGGGAAATTTAACCATTTTAAAATGATTTATTAATTATCTCATACAACATATTTAAAGTAAAATACTTTTTTTAAAACATTCACAGACAGATATTAAATGATGTTTAATATCATATATTATTTAGTTTGATAAAAAGCAGAGATGGTGCTGAATTACTGAGATGATCAAATACTGTATATTTGTAACTTTGCCAATATCAGACTTTTTCTCTATAAATCAGTTTGATGTGATGCAGAAATAAAGAATAACTTCAGTTGTGCAGTGAGATTTAAACATCTTTTCAGGAATTATGAAGCTTTTTTATGTAACAATAGCTGCATGGCTGCAAGAATTCTCTACTAATGATGAAAAAAACTAACATGTAAAGACTGAAGCAGCACAAACTCATTAAAAACACATTTTCAACTTGTTCAAGAAAACAACTGAAGGAAAATGAAGCTTTATTCTTACCTGTTACAAACAGTTTAGTTCCTGAACCAAAGATGTAGAACCTGTTTCCTCCCACAGTGAAAAAGTGTCGTACAAAAACCTGTGTGCTGCTGAATGTGTCAGCTGAGGTGAAGGAGTCCAAATAATGAAGCAGGATCATATTTCAGCTCCATGATGTGTTTCTCTAATGTTCATATCAACATGACTGTCTCTTCTTTTATTGTCTTTTTAGACACACTAGCAGTGTTGCTCTATGGATGCTAATGTCTGTGGCTGCACTTTTTGTGACTCCTGTCCCTGCTGAGGCTTTTCTGCTTCAAAAGCTCACAACATGTCATCATCACCAAGAGGAAATGAATTCAAATGAACAAATAGTGTAGCTTTCCACTGAATGAAGCCTTAGCTTGATGCTCTAATGATTCCCCTGCTCCTAATCCACATGGAAAACATCCACAGGACCACTCTGTAAAGTTCAACTCTTTACTTCAGCACAAAAAAAGCTGCTTGACAAAAAGTCTCCAAAAGTCTCCAAAGTCATCCAAAAGAATCAAATGATCCCATTAAATCCAAGTGAGAAACGTTGATGAGAGGAAAAGAGGGAGAAGTCAACAAAGCGTGTGGCTCCACTCTCTGCTTGCCTGACTAACTGATCTGAGGTTAACCCCAAAACTCCCTCCTCACAGGAGCATCACTTCATGACATTAGAGGGCTGCACTTACTAGGAAGCAACAAACACTTACCTAATCCCAACCATTACCAATGGAACACTAATGACATTTTTACACATTTCAAATCATTCACTTACTGCATTACTGCAAATATCAACTCAAATACCTGCAAATACTGGAAACCTACTTTTTAACCAAACATCAGTGAATGTGTGAAGGCTCCATTAATGCTGAAAGACAAAATATGACAGAGACTCCGGACTGTTGAGCACCTGAAGTTCTATATCAAGGAAGAATGAGAAAGAATTTGACTTTCAAAACTATAAAATAATAAGTGTCCTCAGTTCACAAACTGTCTGTGGTCTCTGGGTGCTTTTAATTTGGTAAATTGGTCTCCTCCTCTCCTCCACTCACTTCCTCTCCTCGCGTTTTAGCTCCACCCAGCGAGGACATGAAAGAGAGATGTGAGGAAGAGACGTGAGGACAGAGGAGATGAAATTCCGAAATGAAAAATCCTCGGTTCCCTTCAGCATCAATTTGAAGCAACGTCAATAACTGATGATGAGCTGATAACAGCTGTAACAGCTGTCAGACTGACTGGTACTAATGTCCACACAAACACTTTAACTATTCCAACAGCTCATTATTTGATTAGATCTGTAAACTGTTTAAAATAGATGATTATTAGTAGTAGTCTACGGTGCCCCTGAGGTGCAAATCACAACAGCAAATCAGAAAACACAACAACAAAACAGAAAACACAACACAAAAAGAGAAAACACAATGGCAAAAGAGAAAACACAACACAAAAAGAGAAAACACAACGACATTAACCAAACCGGAAAAGGTAGGTACCCTCGGGCGACATGAATCGTCGCTGATTCGACGAAAGAACTGGTCCTGTCTTTGAACCGGAATGACAACACCGCCAGACCTATGCGCAGAGAATTCTTCTGTGCACCGTGCACAGTGGAATTAGGTGTGTTCGAGATGAGCCAGGCCTGCGCAGAATCGATCACCGGCGATTGCCGCACAATGCATGCCGGTTAGATTTGTGTCCGACTTGATCCCGACTTGCTCTGACGTCATGCACACGTGGGCAATGATAACCTCATGAGATCGAGGCGGCCGCAGTTTTCAGAGCCAGGCGCCGCAGTTGCTCTCCGCTGACTGCAAGCGCCTGGCTGTCACCTGATCAACGAGCTGACAGGCTCTGATTGGCTCTTAGTTTTGACAACAAACACCACATGTTGTATAAAATACTAATTATCTGTGTAATCGTAAAATTTAATGCTTGAAAGATTAGTCTTATGTTGTGTGATGAAGTTTTAATCTGTCAACAAGCAGATATTTTGTGTCTGATAATAATAATAAAGGTTATATATGACTTATCCAGTGGCGGATTTAAGAAATTTGGGGCCCAAGGCAAAGGCAGGCATGGGGCCCTCTGAAATGAGAAGACAACACACAAAACAACAGGTCAGTTATACAGATACAGACATTTGAACAGAATACACATGCACTATTTTTTACCAGTAGGTTCTCTGATAGAATCCTTACGATGGATCATATTGTAGGGGAATATGATATTAATACCTCGAAATAAATGTTCCTACAATAACATTTATTAATAAAAGGGGGCACCACCTCCGCTTGGAGGAACTTACTGTAACAGATTAATAACTAGGTCCGTTATTAATTGATCAGTACACTTGTTAGTTATGAATCAATCTCATCTGGGTTATGAATTCTTCCGTACATTGATCTTAATTCCTGTATCAGAAGAGATATCCACAGACAACGACTTGGCGATAAATGAGGATTTATTAGAGATTAATGAGTTAACATGTGAATATATGAATAATCAATGGAGGTGGATGATTACACAAAATACAATAATATACATGGACATTAATGTAGGTAATTCAATGGTACTGTAGTTGACGATAATGAGAGAGTATGTGTTTGTAAATAGAGGTTAGAAACACGTAGATGTGGACTATGTGTAAAACCGCTTATTTAGCAAACATAGATTAGAATTAAAATTAAATCAGATAAGCCTTCTATCCGACATCAACTCTTATCACAACGGCTGCGGTTGGTGGGTGAGTTTTGCCTACTTTCTCTGCAGCGTGGATCAGGCTCGGACGTGCTCGGCGGACCCGAACCTCGTGGCGGCACCAGCAGACCTTGGACACAGCCTCCCAACGAGACGATGCTAGCGGGGACGCAGTGGCGTGGAGTGGCGGCCTTGGCGATGGTTCTAGGCGGTCCTCAAACGTCCGTTACCGTGGCTACAGAGTCTTTAGTTCGGCAAAAAGAAGCCAACACTGAGAGCAACTTCAGTGAGTCTCTAGCAGCTCTGGACCAGGTGGTTCTTGGTGATAGAGGCGTTGTAGATCGGATAGTAGCTCCGTCTGATGACTGTAGTCACTCGCTTATAATAAAGTTGAAAACAATCTCGTTGGCCGTTCGATCTTGCTTCCTAAATTATTATCAACGCGTAAAAGAAAAATGTTATCTGAAGCGTTGCAAAAAGGCAGAATTCAGGAAAAACCGAGGCGTTCCTGAATGCAACTTTTAAAAATCGTCAAAACTCGGGATGAGGTTAAAAATAAAAATCTTGTGAAGAAAAAGTTACTCGAGTAAAAATACGCAAACGTAAAAACAAGGTGATTGAGATAATCACTTGAAGAATGAATGCAAAACGTATAAGAATAGCTGAAAAGCAAAATTCAAACTCAATGGAAAAGCATGTGCTGAAAAACGCAACTGGAGTTCTTAAAAGGAAAATACTTAAAAAGTTACTAAGTGTGAAGAAGAAGTGAAGGATAGGAGAAGAAGCGATGAAGTGAAAACGATGAAGAAGTGAAGAGAAAACGACGAAGTGAAGAGAGGCGCCGAGATCAATAAACTTATCAGACGCGTTTAAGTGGGCGTGTTTCTGGCAGGCGGGCCTCTTCACTTTAGACTTTGATTATTTTCATTCGGGAGCGAATTAAACGAATTTAACGTGGTTTGTAAGGTTTTAAATATTATGCGTGATAGACACATACTTTTCTCATTATGTTCAAAAATCGGTTTTCATCAAAACATATTAAACAGGATTATCATGTTACATTTAACAGAGTGATAAACGTTTCTTATGAAACGCTACAAACTATCCTAAGTTTCTGTAACACAGGACATGCAAAAAGTGAAGATAACATACTGTGGAAAAACATGTTGATTAATCAATTTAACCACATTCAACTTCAAATGATAATTATAAGATTCCTGCAAGAACTTCGTTAACTGTCACCAAAAGATGGCAATGTGACTCCATGTAACATTTTTGTGATTAAATGCATGAAATTGTAACTAGCTTAAACTATAACATACAGAAATGGGAGTTGTATCAAATTATTCAGAAATGAGTTCTGGAAAAGGATACAGTACACAGACTTTGATTAAATGTTCATTTTCACTTTCAGGAGAAGTTTTGAGTTTGTTAACACAGAAAATCAGTCCTTACAAAGGAATTTGAGATTTACAACCCCATCTGGCGTCTTATCAGGAGAGAAGGGGAGAGCAGGATGGAGCAGAACAAAAAGGGATTCTTTGGTTGTTATATCAGCTAGAAGATGTAAATGTAAGAAGATAGAGAAAGAAGGGGAAAGTGTTGTTCTGGAGAAGGAATACTGGTCCTTAGAACAACTTCAGTGTCTTTAACACAAAGAAGCTTACTTCTTAGCAGGGCTTAGTAGCCGTGAAGGGGTTGTTTAGGGATAAGTTGTAGAATATCAAAGGTTCGTAAGTGTCTTGACTAACGGCTTCCCGTGTCAGTGTGATGTGAATCAGGACACCCTGGGGAGGGGTGAGCATTCTGGCGGGTTCTTCTCTTAACGCCTTTTAAGGGAATGGCGCCAAAAGTTCTCTGAAAGAATGTGTATCTGTTCAGGTTGTTGTTTACCCAAAAGTCATAAATACTTCAATATTGGAGATCTCTTGTTCGAGGCCTGTCCTGGCTTGGTGAGCAAGGGCTGTGTTCCTACAATATACATAGAATTGATTTCACTATATAAGTTGTAATTTCATGACTGTATATGTGACAGAGATGAGCAGCAAAGCCAGTAGAGGCTGTTCTCTATGTTGTGGTACTGAAATGAGAAGACAACACACAAAACAACAGGTCAATTATACAGATACAGACATTTTAACAGAATACACATGCATTATTATATTATATAAATGTAAGTATATTTACTCAATTGCTAACGTAGAAATTTGAGGATTTCATGCAACTTCAATTTTGTCTGCTCCAATGTATCTCAGAGGCAAATACTGCACTTTCTACTCCACTACTGTACATTATTTACGTTGCTGGTTACATATTTCAAACCCTTCCTGCTCAGTGGAAACCATGTACCCCCAAAATGATGATTTAATGCTAATTTTTTTGATAAACTGAAAGAGTCTTCCTTTGAGGGGTGACTTCTTAAGCCAAAACTCTTTAAAAAATCGTCTTGGGCCAGCTGGAAAATGCATCATGACAAGGCTGAAAACAGGCTGCATGTCACAGGAAAGACTAGTGATGCTACAAATATATGACAATTGCTTAAACTGCCCAACAGTAAATGAATTCATTTAAAATTAGCTCAACCTTAAACATCTACAGCAGTAAATGATAACACACATTAAAGCAATATTAATACAAAGCTATAACACTGACAGGGATCATTTTAATGCAGAGTGAGTAGTTGTTAATAACTTCCTCAAGTTACATAGTTTCTATTGTTATGAATGCATAACTTAACACATTGAGGACTAAAAACACCTGCCAAAATTACCTGTAAAACCTATGGGTGATTTTAGAAAGACCCCCAAAGCCTGAAGTTTTCCTGGAAATTCAACACGAAAAAAAAAAAAAAGCCTAAATAATTGATTTCTCATCCTCTGTAGCAAATAGAAACAAAATTCAAAGCTTATTTCAAAATGACTCATAAGCTTTCCCGTCTTCAATGGGATAAAGAAATACTTATCAATATAGGGGGGAAAAATCACCTCTTCGACAGTTTTGATACTCACTAGTTGTTCGTCTCCACACGACGGACCCTCCCCAACAGGTGTCGATGTCATCATTGCACTTGCTGCCGGTTGAGGGTTGCTGCTGCTGCTGCAAGCCGCTGCCGCAGTGAGGAAGGTAGTCACTTTAGGTAACTTTGAGAGCAGCTTTCTGCTTTCCTCCTTCTTTCTCCTCTTTTCAGCACCAATGGGGTAGCTTCTTTTCATCTTCTTTTTCTTTTCTCTTCTCTTCTCTTCTCTTCTCTTCTCTTCTCTTCTCTTCTCTTCTCGTTTCGCCTCTTCGCGCCGTTTGTTTTCATATGTTTTGCTGCTGTCTTCCTGGATCCTTTCTGCACATGCGCAGTAAAATGGACTGATCCAATGTAGTGGAGACTGGGGGGGGGGGGGGGGGGGGGGGGGGCATTTTAACAAAAGGGTTTTAATCAAAGACATAATTAATGTGCGCAAATAAGAAATAACTGTATTAACTATAAGTGTATGAGGAGTTTTATGGGGCCCTCAGGAACTTGGGGCCCTAGGCAACCGCCTAGTTTTGCCTAATGGTAAGTCTGCTCCTGGACTTATCAAACAAACAGTTACAAGGTGTTTTAGAAGGCAGATAAAAGAACAGATGTTCCATGTAAAGAATGGGGATCACTTTTATTTTAACTTCAATTTGCGATCAAGGACACACTTTATCACTTCTGCTATGACCGTGGTCTGCAAACTACAGAGGGTGTACTACGAAGGAAGTTCAACACAGCCAGGCTTTCTTTGCATGAAAAAAAAAGTGAAGCGATCGCGAGCCAAACACTTCAGTCAAACTGATCAAGTCGTTTATAATTAAGAGCTGTGGACAATATGCAAAAAGCAACACTGTTGCTGCAAATAAAGCAGGAGAAGAAGAATTCTGTCAGAAAATTAAATTACTGATCGACTAAAATGTGATCTTAATGCTGCCGTTTATTTCTAACATGAAAACTGCACATTAAACAACAAAACTTCATACAGCAGATTTAAACATGACGCTGTCAGTCTGATACTGTCCCATGATGACAGACACGTGGACATCACATAAGTTTTTGGCCAAACCAATGTAAAATGAATGTAACTGATTTAGGATTTTCTGTGATAAATGATGATGAATTTTCTAATCAGTGTTCTGAGCTGCAAAACAGACAACAATAAAAAGTATTTAAAGTGTCTGTAGCTGCTTCAACATTATTTTAGTGTGTGGATTATAGACGATGTAAATTTAAAGTGTTAATATGACCTGAAGCAAAATGACTCTGCATCACCAAATGGAGGTTACCATGACAGCGCGATGCACAGTTCGTGCTGCTGTGACAGGATGTTAGATTTCTACATTATACGGATTCGTTCGGGGGATGTTACGAACATACAGCTCAGCTACTTTTCATTTTTAATGTCTTCCCTCAGTTTATAATCTGTATCGATCATTAACAACCTCGTTAGGACAATAATTAGTTAAAGAGTGGCGCTTTTACAGCCAATTTAATCTGAAACACAGAACATAACCTGCTCCCCACCAGGTTATGAGTTTAGCATAAGTTACCATGGAGATCTAGCCAGGTTAAAAGAGAGACACCCTCGTGATACTGAAATCCTGGCTTTAGACTCAACATAGCTCACTAACCATTAATCTCGCTTCGTAGTACACCCCTCAGGTAACATACAGGTGATCTAACAGGATGTCAGTGTCTCTTCCTGTTTGTTCTCTTAAGTCTGCTGGAAACTGTCTGACTTGACTGCAGCTTTTTGTCTCCACCTCCTGCTGCGGCCGCCTCATCTCGTCTACTCGCCAGGCGAGTCGCAGTTCATCTCAAACGCACCTATTCTCTGTGCATAGGTCTGGCAGTGTTGTCATTCAGTTCAAAGGATGGACCAGTTCTTTTGTCCAGTCAGCGACAATTCATGTCACCCAAGGGTACCTACCTTTTCCAGTTTGGTTAATGTCGTTGTGTTTTTCTCTTTTTGTGTTGTGTTTTCTCTTTTGCCGTTGTGTTTTCTCTTTTGCTGTTGTGTTTTCTGATTTGCTGTTGTGATTTGCACCTCAGGGCCACCGTAGTATTCTCCCTGATGTTGATTTGGTAACACTTTATTTTAAGGTACACCTATTCACCATTAATTAGTTGCTTATTAACATGCAAATTAATAACATATTGGCCCTTAATTAGTCATTATTAAGTACTTATTAATGCCTTATTCTGCACGGCCTTATTATACAACCGGTAAGCCATTAACTAAGAGTCTTCCCTCAATAACCTCAGAATTATTGCTTATTAGTACTAAGTAAGGAAGTTGTTGTATATGAATTACGATCTCAATATGCTTTGCTTAGTATGGACTTTATAAGGTGGTAGTACCCCAAGAATAGTTATTCTCCCTTAATACCACTTAATGAATATGGTCTGTTCTTACATAACAAAACACAAAACTACAAATATTAATAGTGTCCAAATAACTCTAAATTAAGTCTTTGTTACTTAGAATATGTTCCCCATACTAAAGTGACATCTTGATCATTACTAATTCACTAATAGTTGAACACTTATTAACCAACACATGTTCCCTAATCTAAAGTTGCCTCCTTTTCACAATTAGTTAATATATTATAGCACATAACTACTGCAATAAACAAGTGATGGGTTACACCTTTGAAAAATGGATCTATCTATAGGTTCCCTCTCATTCAGTGGTAGAATAACAAAGACAGCACAAGTACAAATACCTCATTTATTAAACCACTGGTTCAGGTTTTCCCAAGGCTGACAACAAATACTGCTCGAACAGGTAATGGGGTCTTCCTGAGACTTCAAAACACTGACAACTGTATCAGTGTATGTAAATATGTCATACAATATGGTATCAAATGTATAAGCAGGTCATACTGTATGATAATACAGGTACTCTATTGTTGAAAAACACTGCACAATATAAAGTACAAAAATACAAAAAATTGAAATCTAAAAAATATAAAACCTGCACAGCTCAACATGACTTGTCAAAGGTTAGAACAAATGTACTGAACTGTACAAACATTGCACTTCCACAGCCTAAACTTGTTCTATAATTACTGCATCAGGTGATTTATTCCCCTGTGCACAAATATTTCACTTTTCTAATACGATATAACAGAATTTTAACTGAACAAAGAAGCTCACTTAAGTCTTAATATTTCATCAACAAGGGGAGGAGTTGACATTTGGCCTTCATGTCCATGATAATAGCCTTTTCTCAGAGGTAACAGTACATTTAGTGTGTCAAAACTTTTGAGTGGTAGTATAAACATCAACTTGATATCTTTATCTACATTTCAGACAGGTTTCATACTGGATATTTTTTCCTAATGTCATGCAAAAGCATTCCAAGTGTTCCGTTACTGTGATGGTTTCCACGCCAATAAGTCCACTCAATTACATCCAAGTGATCCCTCAACAGTTTTTGTGTGCGGTTCCCTCTTTGTCTCCAGATAGTTGACTTGCAAATACCCCAAAATCTCTCCAGATTTTGTGTATGTGCACCTGTAACAGGGTCAACAAAAAAATCTTGATGGTTGACAGTCAGGTGATTGTAACCTTCATCCTGAAGACGGCGGTAAGACCTCCACCCATCTGAAATGATGGAGCTTCCACGACGAACATGCTTCTTTATTAGAGGCAAGAGATGCCTGGCTGAACGGTGATGCACAATCTTAAGAATGGGTCTCCTCCTGTCATCCTTAATCCCTAGCATTCCGAACACCCAGGAAACTCTGTTGCTTGCCCGTCCTCTGTTGTACTGAAATTCACAAGAGCAAATACTTAAAAATGAGGACAATGATTCTGCAATAATGGTGGGAAATGGGAGAGAAATAAATCATAAGTCAAAAATTCAAAAGTTCTCTTTAGCTTTGGAGTAGTGGTGCATGTTTACAAATATTGAACTGTTCTGGGGTGTAGGAATAATGTAGTTTCTTAAAACTGACATTCCCCTCAATTGCATCAATGAACTACAATGTATCTTATTCCATAATGCAGTAGTTACTTCTCGAGATACAGGAGATACACCTCCAAGCACCTCAGGCAAAAACAGGTTTTAAATGTATGTATATTGTCTCTACTGACAGTAGCTGAGTTTAGCACAGACTTAACCAACATCAAATACACAAAAATCATGTATTTGGCATCAAAGTAATACTCATAAGTGTAACTTTCATACCTTTCTTTTATGGCCAAATTTGCTTTCATCTATCATAACAATCTCTGCTCTTTGTCCAACAGTCTGCTTGCCTCTTCTTCTCATTCTTTTCATTCCTGATTTGCAAACTCTCCGCAGCTTGTCTGCAAGTTTACTCAGAGTTGCAGAACTCCGAGTAATTCCTTCCTGCAGCATGTCCACTTGCCTCAGTCGAAGGCCTTGGGCAAATCTGTAATAGATGAACCAGATAAATACTTCAATGACACAATTTAGAAGTGGGTGGTTTAAAACCAATTTCTTAAGTTGTCATTAGTCTTTTTATAACCATAATTATAACCATAATTTCTCATTTGCAGTCCCATTTGCAGACACAGCAGATACTCATAGCCTGAATATAAGAGTGTATTTAACCTGAAACAACAAATCTCAAAAGCAAAGTAGGGTGAAGAACATTCCCTATATGAGAGGAGGAATGGAATAAAACCCCAAAAACAAATGAAATCTGCTGTATCTTTGAAGAGTTTTAAGAAAAAAACAAAAAATGGATACCGAGTAAATTAGCACAGTGAAGTGTCTGTTTAAAAAAGTTAAGTTCTTTTGAGACAGTTTCCAGGAACCACCTAAAACCTAAAAATCCACAAGACCTTTGTACTACATTGGACTCTTTGCAACCCAGCACTTATACAATTACACATACTTAATAAATAAATAAATAAATAAATTCGACTGATATTCAGAATTCTTCCCATATACTGTATAAACTCATGTCTCGTAAGCATTGGCTCTTATAGGACCCATCCCAACCAACAGTATAGTGAGAACATTGAAAGAAAACATTATGGTCTGAGTTAGAGTTTGTCTTTGATGGCTGTTGTTATTATACAATGTAAAACTACGCACCTGTAGATGTAATGCATCCACGTATGCAGTCGAAGGTGCGATTTCTCAAATATGGAGCCACTTCGGATGGACCTCGATACCGCTTTCCCTTTGTGACAGGAATCTCGGCAAATCCTGATGATTAAATCCAAAGGTTAATTTATAAAAATAAAAACCCATGATACTGTACTGATTTCACTCAATAAAAATGTAACATAAATGAAGATGAAGAGGGGGGACATAGATATTTACGTATAGGTGTTGAAACAGCTAAGCTTGGGATTGGACAAGGTGCACTGTACTCTGTAGCCCTTGTGATTCCCTCCCCCCATGCAATCTCAAAGCACAACAGAACAGTCCCATTTCTAGGCCCACATGACAAGTAATATCTACAACTGTTACACCTTAAATCGGGTTAGACATTTGAGTAAATTTAGCTGTGTCTCCTCTACTCTACTTGTCACTGTGCCACAGCATGAAAAGGGTGATATCAATCAATTAATCCCTGTGCATGTACAAGTTTAAAGTCAAGCTGATTGAATAATAATAAATAGTGTGAACAATATGACCAGGAATGTGATCTAAAACTGTTTAAAAAAAAGGCATTTTTCATTTCAGATGTTGTACATTCGTGGAAACATGAGCAGCCCCTATCTCTAGCTACCAAATAAACAGTAGCTTCCTTAAAAATTTTAATTTGCAGCTGTGTGTGATTTGTATTGTGACTTTGTAGTGACTTATATATATTTTGTGTGTACACTACTCATAGCTTCTGTATTAAAAACATTGTCGTAAAATATAGGATTTGGCACTGAATTCTAGCAGATCTTGGATGGCTGCATGCTGCACACTCCCCTACGCTTACACACAGAAAATTAATAAATAAGGCACACGTCTAGTTGTTCTACTCACCATGCTGCCTCCTTTTTGTCGTAGGTCCGTTTCAACTTCATAACATGAGAGCAAGAGGGGCATTTCATCCATTTTCGAAGTAGGCCTTCTCTCATTAACCATCTGGTGAACTTGTAGTTTTCTTTGGGGCACTGTCTAAAATGTATTCGACTCAAAATTCGTAACCCAACATCTTCTTCTCATAATTTCATTTTTTTTAATCTCATACCATGGCGATTTTTTTTTTTTTTTTACTATGGAATGGGTTTCAACCTCGCAGTCCAGCTTCAAAAAAGGCGCAAAGTGACCCACTTTGTAGAGTAATGACTGACATAAGAATCTACCAATCCGTAGCCGTGCTACTCCGATGTGTTGCTCTCATCCAATCATTGACTGTTACTCTGCCGTCATGTGACATCCTCATCCAATCATCCAAAGGGAGCCACCAGTCACGTCAAAGATCCGGAGAAGGTGGCTATTTGCTGTTTCGTTCACCGCTAAGGGAGTGAAGAGGGAAATTCGTTGTAACAAAAATGGTAAGTTAAGCGCCAGCCTGTTAATTGAAATTCTCCCTGAGTTTTGTAAGCACATCATAACACCCGTCCCGGGCCGTTTACATAGTTAAAGAGTAGTGAACCCTCCGTTTATCTGCAGTGTCGAGGCTAATTAGCTAATGTAATGTTAAGCTAGCTGAGTGCAGGTGCGTAATGCTTGAACTTAGTCCAGAGATGGGGACTCGAGTCACTGTGACTTGGACTCGAGTCGACTCGAGTCGCTATTTTGATGACTTTTGACTGGACTTGACAAAAAATAACGCCACAGCTGAATTTCTCATCGGCACGGCACCAGCTCAGTCGGTGTTTTTTTTTTTCCCCTGGACTTTTTATGCATTTATTTTGAAAGGACCGCTGGAGAGAGAGAGGAGGGGGAGAGAGAGTGAGAGGGGGGATAGAACATAAAATATCAAATTATTATCTAAAACTACTTGGTATGAGTGCAGACTGAGAATGGTGTTGTCATGATAGATAGAACAGATTTTCTCTTCTCTTCTCTTCTCTTCTCTTCTAATATATTGTCTACACTTTATTTAGATTAGATTCTGCGGGTGAAATTGCAATAATAACGTGACTTGACTTGGACTTGACTTGACCTATGCAGGACTTGACTTAGACTTGACTTGACTTGACGTGCCCAAAGAAAAATGACTTGGGACTTACTTGAGACTTGCACATGGTCCCATCTCTGGTATGAACCACATTTTATAATGAAAAATAACTTATGCACTATGCAGTCATTGAACAAGAAGAGCTTTTGCATCTTGTGTAGATTATTATTAAGTTACATTTTGCCGGTTATAGTGACATTAATTTATTTATATTTTTACAGCCTAAGGCCAAGAAGAAAATGTCCCTAAAAGTCCCTAAAGATGACTCGATGACAGAGGAGACCAAAAATGATCTGGATGGTAAATTAAATTTTTCTTTGTTAACTTTCAAGGAACTGTAATACTTAAATAATTATATAGTCCAAATGTGTTTAAATGTTTAAAGTCATCTATTCATATGTTATATGTATACATTTTGTTGTACCTATGCCATTCTGTAGGTCCTGAAGATAAAGGAGATAAAGGCTCTGCTCAAGTTGCAGCAGCATAAGCAGCATTGGATCAGGTAATGATTTCTCATTTTCTAGCAGTGTATCTTTGTTGTCCAAACTGAGTTTCATTTCTTGCGTGATTTTTCCGCCTGAGATTAAAGTTGTTGGCAGATTTTGTCAGTATACATGTGTGTGCTTACAAATCAAATTAAGGCACACACCATATCTGGTCCACTACCTTTGTTGCATGCATGTCATTCTCTCTCTGTCTCACTCATTTAATACTGTCAAATCATAATCTTTTTTGTATCCTGCTCTCTTGTTTTTAAGGATCAATTTCCAAAGTGGAGTTCCTAGAAGCCAGGATCCAATGGCAAGAAAAAATAATAAAGGATCTTGAGCAAGAGCGCAATTTCTTGCGTGAGCAAATCATGGGAAAGAAGAGATCATGTGAGTGATTTGGGAGCAACTTGTATCTGCAAAAATATAATGTAATTGTAATGAACGGTGTGATATATTTTCATAACAATCTGATCTTTGTCTCATCTATCCTCTATTTGATCAAAGCTCAACCTAAAGTATTTACTTTGGAGGACGACAACGAGGATGATGATGGCAACATGGATGAAGATGATGTCATTCCCCCATCTTCTCCAGACATCAGTGAGTCCTCGGACAGTGATGTTGTCATCCAAAGAAGGAAGAAACGTCGGACACATCCACCTGCATCTGCAACTGTGGCTGTGCCTGGAAAAGCTCATGTAAGAGGTAAGAATGGCATAACTTGAACCACCTGCCCTGTTAGCACAGTCATGAAAAATAAGTATTAATAAAAGCGTTGGAAGAGCTGTTATAAATATGTCCTGAAGTAATTATGAGGCAAAAATACAGATCTTCAGTTCTAGATTCTGAATATACTAGGAATCTGATGATAAATAAAAATTAAATGTCTAAAGTCAAAAATATGGCTTTCATCAAGAATAAAGCTCCATTTTATTTTGCAGCATTCACACTAATTATTATCCAACATCAAATCTATCGCTAGAAAGATTTGTCTCTCAGAATTAAACATAATTCGGAACCCTAAGACTTACCAACTAAACAGATCTTACAGAGTATCATTTTTGTATTGAATTCTGAACCACATATTGTGCGTGAAATCATATCAGGAGATGAGCAGATTCTTCAATTCCTAGAATATGCTTCATACTTTTATCGAAAGAGAAGTGACCAGTTTGAGCAATTTCAGCTGACCTTAAGCCGTGGTTTGTGCTCATTTCTCATGTTCTTTGTTTTTGTTTTATATATTTTTCAGTGAAAGGGCCAGCTGAGGTTATCAGCAGATATAAAAAAGTCTTGAAAAGCTTAAGCAAAGTCCGCACCATGACTGAAGCCTTCAGAATCAATGGCGTGGACCGGGGAACCATCAAGATGACTGCTGCAATTGCAGAGCTCAACATTGTGGATCCTGTAACCTTCAACACCCTGAAGTATGATCCTGCAACTGAGACCCTGCAGTCCTTTGCTAAGAGGTGTGCAACGCACATAACCCCTGAGAAGAAGAGCATTATAGAGGACATGAAGGCCAAATGTCAACTCCTCCCCTTGTTGATGAAATATTAAGACTTAAGTGAGCTTCTTTGTTCAGTTAAAATTCTGTTATATCGTATTAGAAAAGTGAAATATTTGTGCACAGGGGAATAAATCACCTGATGCAGTAATTATAGAGCAAGTTTAGGCTGTGGAAGTGCAATGTTTGTACAGTTCAGTACATTTGTTCTAACCTTTGACAAGTCCATGTTGAGCTGTGCAGGTTTTATATTTTTTAGATTTCAATTTTTTGTATTTTTGTACTTTATATTGTGCAGTGTTTTTCAACAATAGAGTACCTGTATTATCATACAGTATGACCTGCTTATACATTTGATACCATATTGTATGACATATTACATTACACTGATACAGTTGTCAGTGTTTGAAGTCTCAGGAAGACCCCATTACCTGTTCGAGCAGTATTTGTTGTCAGCCTTGGGAAAACCTGAACCAGTGGTTTAATAAATGAGGTATTTGTACTTGTGCTGTCTTTGTTTATTCTACCACTGAATGAGAGGGAACCTATAGATAGATCCATTTTTCAAAGGTGTAACCCATCACTTGTTTATTGCAGTAGTTATGTGCTATAATATATTAACTAATTGTGAAAAGGAGGCAACTTTAGATTAGGGAACGTGTTGGTTAATAAGTGTTCAACTATTAGTGAATTAGTAATGATCAAGATGTCACTTTAGTATGGGGAACATATTCTAAGTAACAAAGACTTAATTTAGAGTTATTTGGACATTATTAATATTTGTAGTTTTGTGTTTTGTTATGTAAGAACAGACCATATTCATTAAGTGGTATTAAGGGAGAATAACTATTCTTGGGGTACTACCACCTTATAAAGTCCATACTAAGCAAAGCATATTGAGATCGTAATTCATATACAACAACTTCCTTACTTAGTACTAATAAGCAATAATTCTGAGGTTATTGAGGGAAGACTCTTAGTTAATGGCTTACCGGTTGTATAATAAGGCCGTGCAGAATAAGGCATTAATAAGTACTTAATAATGACTAATTAAGGGCCAATATGTTACTAATTTGCATGTTAATAAGCAACTAATTAATGGTGAATAGGTGTACCTTAAAATAAAGTGTTACCGTTGATTTCAATCATCATTTAATAATTTATAAATCTTACCAGCTTCGGATATTTGTTATTTATTTACTTGCATCATTGTTATCTGCACAATAATACAACAACTTCGTGAGAATTGTGTTGATTTTATTGTGAAATTAAAAAAACAGACAAACTGCTGCTTTGTATGAATGAAATTAACTTATAGCAGTCGATGTCGACACATAACGGTGCATCATGTCTCATCTCATCATGAATTATCTGTATTATCTATAGATCCTGTGACTCTACAAAGTAAACACACTGCTGCAGGTATTTTCCCTGATTAGTACATTAAGTGTTTCTTGTGAGCTCTTTGTGAAACCAAAGGACCTAAATATTCAATCAGAATCATCACAACTGAATGTCTACTTGCCATTATTTTTTCCTAGAGTTTTGCTATTGGAGCTCATTATAATTGTTATAAAAATCAATATTAATCAAATGCAGAGGCAATTATGTGATATAGATACAATTGTATTTTCTTACATTTACAACTGGCCCTTTGAGGGCAAACCTAACGATGATGTGGCCCAAGATGAAATTGAGTTTGACACCCCTGATTTAAGCAATTGGAAAATCTTTCATCATGGTGGAGGGGAGAAACGACTTCTGGGTCAATGAAGGAGAGAGGAGACGAGGAGGCAAAATTCAAAGTAATGAAAAGCACCCTCTATCTCACACTTGGCTCAGCTGCCATTTCTCCCACATCTGCAAGATAACAAATGAACTTGCACTTACTCTGTGCGGCCGGGTGGGAGGACTAAAAATAAATGAAATGTTAAAACCAGGTCAAAGCACAAAGTCTGTGGCACAATAGGTCTGTCTGCACAAGATAGCAACTGACACATTTGGCCGAAGCACCCACCCACACACCCACACACACACACACACACACACACACACACACACACACACACGTCCCCACTATCACTAAATACCTTTTGTTTAATTTAAACAGTGTGTGTGTGTCTATAATTATTCTCATTAATAATTAATTAGTAGAACTATAAAGCCTAAGAAATCAGTCTCTTCAGAAGTTGCCATGTTGCGATCGCAACAATTAATTCAAATTCAGCCAATCCCCATGAATTCTGCATGACCTTGTAATTTTGTCTAAACTCTTTGACCAATCATTGTAGTTTCCCCCACGCTAAAATAAAATTATGTATGTTTCTGTAACAGGTGTTGGCTGAACCCACTTGCAGCACACATGCACAGGAAGACGTTTGGTAACAACCTTTATTAAAACACAGGCTGAACAGGAACTTCAGCAGGTGACGCAACACAGGTAGCAGATCATATTTCAAGCAATGAGTTGAAACAGTGTCTGAGATTCGGGCTTGAAAGATGAATCAAGCAGAGCCAGAAGAGGGACCATGAGCAGTGACGTGAGCCCACAGACCCGAACAGTTCTGTTCAGCAGCAGGCAACGGTACCAGGAGGGAGCAGGGAGGAGACGATCAACGAGGCGGAGGGTCTGGAACCAGACATGCAGTCAGACAAGGCAGACAAGTAGGAGGATGGTCAAGGCCAGACAGAAGAGTCAGAACCAGGTGAGCAGTCAGACAGGACAGACAAGCCGACAGGGGACAAGCAGGAGGTAGGTCGAGACTGACTGACAATGAGCTGACAGGTAGGTACACAAAGGATGCTCACACAGGAACACTGGCACAATGACATAATGACAGTGTCTGAACCACAGCCAACTACAGGTAAGCAGGTGGAAACACTCAAACTGTACCACAGACAAACACCGGGCAACTGCAGACAAACATGAACCAAGAACACTAAAGCAGATCTCCTGGTCGAGGACAGAAGGCTGGTGTGTTTATCAAGAGACAAACAAAGAAGGCAGGTCACAGGCAGAGTCGGCAACGGGGAATCAGTCCAGAGAAGAACACTGGAAAGTCTTGTACAAGAACAAAAGAACAATCTGGCAACAAGTGAGTGAGCTGGAGAGGCTTATATACTGGGTTGACTAGCTGATGGGCTGCAGCTGTGAGACCAGGTGAGTGGAGTCAGGTGATGAGGTGGGAGTGTCTGGCAGGTGGAGTGGGGCAGAAGTGGTGTGAGTGGAAAAGATCCCCATTAGCTACTGTATTGTAACAGCAGCTACTCTTCCTGGGATCCCCAGGACCAAAGTGCACACAGGATGGGATCACAGCTGTCAGATCATCTCTAACAGATCAGTCACATGACATCTGGAGCAGCTGGAGTGTTTGTGTGTGTGTGTTTTTTTGGGATCCAGAAAAACAAGGATTAAACAATTATGATCTATAACTTACAAAATGAACAAGGACATTATATCTGAGCATGAGACCGACCCGACCCAGAGAGAAAAGGTCTGTGTGCTTCTGTCAGAGCCTGATCCTGGTTGGATAGAACCTGTTGGATAACCAGTTGTATTTTTGCACTCAGTTTATCAAACTTCAGAAACACTTTCTGGTTCTGTTTCCTCCACCCACAGTAGTGTTAGCAGGGTGGAGGAGCGAGGATGAGGAGAAAGAGGAGAAGGACATGGAGAATGGGCAGCTGTGAAGCTGCACCTCAATCATGTTCAGGTTGGTGTTCAGCCGGATTAAGATGCAGTTTAGTCTGGGACGGCTCACCTCTCCTCTTGACCGCACCGTCTCTCTCTCCAGCTCCTCAACCAGCAGAGCTGCATAATCATGATGATAATAATGAATTATAAAATACCACATAATTTTAAAGTGCTTCAGCTTAAAACATAACCAGTTACATATGTGCATGACTTTTATGGTTTATGTATATTGTATTACTTTTTGCAGGTGTAAATGTAAAATAAACTATTTACACATGAAACTTTCCTTAGAGCTGTCTCCAGATCTGTCTCCTCGCTTGAAAAGCTTTTCTCTTTGTGTCATCCTGGTAAATCTGTCTTGTGCTGCCAATGCTTGCACTCCTGGCACACCTGTTTCTTAAAGGTGATGAAAGCTGACTTTCTGATTGATTTATTGTGTAACAGGTATTGTCTGAACCCAATGGCAGCACATGGACCTCCAAATGATTGAGAGTGACCTTTATTGTCACACTCACTGAACAGAAACTTGAGCGGGTAAAACAATGCAGGAAAATGTTTGTTACTCAGGCAGTGAATTAACACAAAGTCTTTCAGGTTTTGACTTGAGAGATGGACCAAGCTGAGCCCAGAAGTTGGACCATGAGCGATGGTGTGAGCCCACAGACCCGAACAGTTCTGTTCAGTGGCAGGTGAAGGTACCTGGAGGAAGCAGGCAAGGGGTGAGGTCGATGAGGCAGAGGGTCCAGATGAGCAGTCAGATGAAGCAGATGAGCCAACAAGGGACAAGTAGGAGGAAGGCCGAGGCCAGGCAGAGGATTCTGAACCAGGTGAGGTGACAGACAAGAAAGACAAGCTGACAGGGATGAGCAGGAGGTAGGTCGAGGCCAGGGATCGATGAGGCGACAGGTAGTTACACAAAGGATGCTCACAGAGGAACACATGTGGCGACACAATGACAGTCTCTGAACCACAGCCAACTACAAGAAAGTAGGTGGAAACACTCAAAACTGTAGGATTGCTGAGTGGAAACACTGGGCAGCCACAGACAAACAGGAACCAAGGACGATGAGGCAGATCTTATGTTCAAGGATGGAAGGCTGGTGGGTTTACCAGGAGACAGATGAAGCAGGAAGATGGGAGGCAGACAAAGTCAACAATGGGGAATCAGTCCAGAGAAGAAGAGTGGAAACTCATGAGGACAAAGAACAACCTGAGTGAGTGAACTAGAGAGGCTTATGTACTTGGTTGATTGCTGATGAGCTGCAGTTGTGAGACCAGGTGAGTGGAGTGGGGGTGATGAGGTGGGAGTGGCTGGCAGGTGGAGTGAGGCAGAGGAGGGGTGAGTGGAAAACTACTGAGAGAGCAGAGGAGCTGAATGCAGACTGTGACAAACTGCATATTTGGCTTAAAAGTCAACCATTAATTAATGAGGGCACTTGGGCACAGCTGATAGGTGAATCCCACCATGCTCTGCTAGCACAGGGGGCTGGACAGGGCAGGATAGCCCTTGTTCTGTTTTGACTGTCCGTCTTGGAAGAGGGATCCCTCCTCTGTTGCTCTGTAGCACTAACTGTAGCACTAGATGGTGTCAGCTATGGCTGTTGGGACTTTGTCATGACGCCAGCAGTAGCTCCCCTCACCCACCCCTGTCCTTCCTCTGTGCCTCACTGTAGTGGGGGTGTTGTGCTGCAACCCAGACGTGCTCTTCCATGTGACACTGTGCCCACCAGCGCCCTGTGCCTTAGCAAGGACTCAGCAACATCCACAGCCTGTGCTACCCTCCACTTAACATCCTGTCCTGACCTTGATGTCAACCTGAGAGACTTTTTCGGTCACAGGACTCTTGGTATTGCAGCACGTCCCTTGTATGGGTCACTATGAATTCTTCATTAAGGCTGGTGATGGGGAGCTTCAGCTTGCATACCCATACAGGGTGATGCTGCTCAGACTCCAAGGCATTTTCCCAAACATTTTCTGTAAAAAAAACCACTGATTTCTCCTTGAAAGCCCTAAAGGGGGACACTGTGTATATATAAATTTAATTCATAATTTAGGGTTTAAATTCAGGACTTTTGGTTTCAGAGGGGGGTGGGTTTTAAAATTAGCATGCTAACACCCAAAACCTATTTTCTGGCTTTACACAGGGGAAACCTTTAATGCAAATTATTTGGGTTTTAAAAAGAGGTGAAACTAAATCCCCAGTCACATGTGAAAGGCTCCAGCCTTTCTCCTTCTTGACTCGTAAATTATTTTGTTTTTTGACTCCGCCCTTCAGTGCTCGTAAGACATCTTAATGGGGGGACTGTTATGGGTCCCTTCAAATTTTGAGTAAAAGGTTCACTAAAGGAAACCTTTTATATTTTCATCTGGATTCGGTTTCATTTAGTTTTTGTTGTTGTTTCCTCATTGTGTTTTCTGTCTTGTTAGTTTGTTTCACTGTGTGGAACAAAAAATTTAAAGCTGCTGGGAAAAATCTGACCCCCCCCCCCCCCCCCCCCCCCCCCCCCCCCCCCCCCCCCCCCCAAAAATATTTTTTAATTTTCCCTATAAAAATCAATCCTGACGCAGGAAAGAAAATAAACCCCTCATTTCAGTGTGTTTGTGCTCTGGCTGAGATGGGAGGTGAAAATTTGTAAAACCTTTGGGCTGTGGTTTACTGCTTCTTCCTGTCACAAAACATGTTTGACATCTGTTCATCTGGGGGGTTTTTGTACGGGGCGGGCGGGCCCAGCATTTTCCTGTGGGGGCGGGATTTAAAACAGTTACAGTAGTAGGGGGCCTGAATGATCGAGTTTAACTTTTGGATCTGCAACTCACACCCTTTTCTGTTTTCTCACAGGGGAAAAATTTTTTTTTTCTGAGGATGATTGAAAAACGATCAACAAAAACCACCACTACAAATTTATTAGAATCATTTGGGAATGTTTCTGTGTTTTCTTCTGGTACCGGGTATTTTTGTAATTTTGCCACACTGGTCAGTGATTCCACAGCTGAAGGAGACTTTTCCACAAACTCTTTTGGTCAATTTTTAAAACCCCTCCTAAATCAGCTTGCTGCCAGGCAACCACGTGTAGAAAAAAACAGACGGGTTTAGATAAAGGGTTTTAAGGTGACAGTGTTTGAAAAAGGGTTTGACTTTGTTGGCTCCTGTTTGGGGCTGGAAACACTCCCCTGAAACACAGACGCACAGAGCAGCAGCTGGGGGGAAAAGCATTTTGTGCAGTGGTTTTTCCCTTTTCTGGTGAACCGGGGGGAGATGTGGCGTTTCTGTTGCAGCTGAGGCCAAAAAAGGGGCGAGCTGTGAGACCCGAGGGGGGGAAAATTTGCCTTCTAAAGGCCCTTTCGACCTCCCACCCCTGCGGCCCCAGATAAGACTGTGCTGCTGCTGCGCTGAAGTTTGTTGGTCTTGATTTGAATTGCCCAGAGAAAAAAAATTTCTGGGTCAAAATGAGGGCGAAATAAAAAAAACTTTATATTAAAACAAACACATTCGGTTGGTGGTAAAATTTATTTAACACAGACTGTTATCTGTTTTTAAACAGCTGTGATGAAAATCCCAAAATTAAAATTTTAGGTTTTTCCCCCTTAAAACGTTACATTTTGGGAAAAACAAAAAACCTGTTCCCCAATAATGCATTTAAATTAAAGCTGATTTTACAGGACTTTTGTGTCTGGTGACACTGTTATGTAAAGTTGTGGGGCCCATCTGCAAAAGTATGGAGGAGAGGGTTATGTATTCTATAATCCGAGCAAAGGGGGCATGTAGATGTTGAACAGAAGAACCCCAAAGAATGGCCCCCTAAAGGAAACCTACATGTAATTTTTGTTCACACAGATTCATAATTGCCAAGTGACAAAAAAAAAGGCCCTGACTGAAAGGAACGTTGACTGCTGTAGTTTATGGTTGCTATGCAGTTAAAAAAAACATTTTTAAAAAAAAGTTTTGTAGCAGAGTGTTGAGGCAGGGGTTTGTGGCCTTTAAGTTTTTCTGACTATGTCTGTAAAAATTTTAAAAAATTCAAAGGGGGAGGAAAAAAGTCCCAAAATTTAAAACTGGAGTATTTTTATGAGGCCCAGGTGAAATACCCACTTTTTTTGGGAGTTACAGACTGTTTGTTTTTATTTTTTAAAATCTTTTCCCCTGTAAAAAAGAGATTCTTTTTGCATTGCTGCCTTGGTGGACGCGGGTTCAGGGGGGACTGATGCTGAGGGGTTTTGGTCGTCTTTTCAATAACAGTAAAAAAGGGGCCGTGCTTTTTTTTGGGTTTTTTTTGTTGATAATCTCAGAGAAAAAGGACTGCCTCGCCCTTTTTAGTCCATGAAAAAGAGGGTGCGGGACTTTCCTTATGGGAATGTCAAAAATAAACCCTGGATTTTTGGTTTTTCTCCCCCTGCTTTCCCTGTTTTCTACATTCTCTTTTTTGAGTTTTTTCCGGTGTGGCATTCCTCCATGGTGCTTTTTTTTACCGGGGACAACTTTGACCGTCAGGGGGGCCCATTTAGTGTCCAAAACATTCTTAGCTTTGAGCTGAAAACTATGAACCGGGATCATTGACAGAGACTGAGGGCAGAGTGGTGGGGTTTTGTAAAGTCCTGGGTGAATAGTGTACATTTTGTTTTCTTTGTATAGTTTTTTTAAATTTTCCTTTGTTGTAATTTTATGGATGTCACCCGGAAAATGGCCTTTTTAAAGAAAAACAGTGTTAAAATTTTGGAGCCCTTTTGGGAAAATAAAAAGATAAAAAATTGTCCCTTATTGTGTGTTGGATCGTTACATGTAAAAAATTTCCAAAGTTGTCCAGGTTTGTAGAAAAGTTCTTTCCCCAATTGCCATTTTTGGGTTTTAAATTTATGTTTTATTTAATACCCCCCCCACTATAAACAACACATTTAAAAAATTAAATACAAAAAACAGACAGTAGTTTAAAAAAGTCATCAAAAAAGTTTTGCATATATTTTGGGGGCCTGTAAAGGGTTTATTTTTTTCGTTTCGACAGGAGGATCTAAAACTGCAGGGGAAAAATTTTCCCAAAAGGGACTCAAATTTCCCCATGACAACTTTTTTGGCACTGAAAAACACCCTTTAAATAAAGTGGCTACTCCACCCCTTTTTAATAAGTTCTCAAAAAACTAAATGATAAAATTTGGGGGGTTGATTCAAAAAGGGGATTTCTGCATTTGTTTTTTTTCATTTAACTGAGTTTCATTTAAAAAAAACATAAAATAAAGGTTTTCCTTGTAATAAAAAAATTTAAATTTAAATTTATGACAGGGGACCTGTTTTTTTTAATTTAAAGCAAATGTTTAGTTTTTATACATTTTTGGGAACAGTCAGTGGCGGGACAGGAAACTGGGGTCAGATTAGATAATGTAGTTTTGGGAAACACATTTTTTTTCCCTGATTTCTAGTAAAAACGGAATGACAGACCTTGGAGAGGGACTTTTGGATGTTATTTTTTAATTTTAAAGTGTGTTTGACCAGACCCCAGTTTATTTTTAAAAATTGTCAAAAAAACTTTATCCCATGTTTTAAAGGCTTTTTTGGGATCCCAGCCATGTATTGGGGAAAAGGAAAGTGGGGTTAAAAGATCTGTTTCCTTTTCCCCCAGGGTTGGGGGGGGGCCCAGAAATGAACACTTTTTGTGACTGGACATTTGCTAGTTTTCCCCTTTTTCCCTTTGTAGAATGTAAAAAACCCCGCATGGAAATAAGATCCTCATGTTATTTGGGTGTGTAGAGGGATCACGGCAAAAGCTCTGTTAGCTCCCGACAGAGTTTTAGACCACTGTTTGATTTTCAGTTTTTTTCTTTATTACATGTTTGGGTTATCGGTCCCCAATCAAAAAAGGGTTTGTTGATGTCAGATGTGGGGTTGCGGATATTTCTCCACTTTTGGTTTCTGGGGTGTGATGTTAGTATACTTCTCCGGGCCCCTCGGCTTCTCAGGTGTGGGGGTTAGCAAAGTTTTTTCGGGCCCCTCATTTCGCAGGGGTTTTTGGGCATTTTGGATTTTGGTTACCCTTTAATCCCAAAGAGGGTGATTGGTTTCCCCGGGGTTCCGTGTAGTTGGGTTGTCCCCAATTTTATTTGGTGCCAGTGCTTCATATCTGTTTTGAAGAGAGTTCAGGTGGTTGAGGAGTTTCTCTTGATGAGTTCCTGCGGGAAATTTGCCTTTTGTTTGGTTGGGACGACATCAGCCAAGTCCTGGTGGAGTTGATGTTTTTGGTTGAGCCCCGGGTTTCCGTCCCAGTAGGAAGGCCGGGTTTTTTGGGGGGCCTCTGAAAAGGCGGGACCCAGTGGGGTTTAAAAACTTTGATTAAACACTTTTACCTGTATTCAATGTTCCCCTTTGTGGAATTTTTGGGTTTTTGTTTTTTTGTTGTTTTGCATAGTTTGTGTAACAGCCACTGGGAAACCCCCTTGGTCCTCCCAATGCCCAAGTCCCCCCTCCATTACACAAAGTAAATTTCCCCCTTTGTTACATCAAAATTTGATTTTTTGCAGTTTTAAAAGGTTCCAAAGTCTTTAATTCTTAAAAGTTTTCATTTCACTTGTTTTAAAAAATAAAACCTTTAACTTTCAAGTGCTGAAGTGTTGGTCTACGCATTTTGGGGTTTTTGATGGTGGGGCTAGGGGAAAGGGGGTCAGGGGTCCCCCTTTAAATTTTTGGGGATTCATCCCCCGGGGAAAGCAGAAACATCACGGGGAAAATGAGGGGAAATTTTTTTGTGCCCAAACAAAATCAGCTTTCCAAATTTTAAGCCGCGTAGAAGGAAAAAACCCTGGCTGCATGGTCCAAGATTTTTTTTAAAAAAAAGCCCCTAAAGTGAAATGATCTGCTAAAATCTATGGAAAAGGGGGGTAAACAAAAAGGGGGTGGGGGGGCTGGAAGGTGTTTTTTCCCTTTTTTTTTTAAGGAAGCAGATTTTAGTATTTTTTGAGGGAGGAAATTTTGGACTTTATTCCCCAAAGGCCCAGCACAACAAAGGGGGACCATTTTATTTTTAAATCTCAAAGATTTTTCTTTTTTAAACAAAAGGGACTTTAAACTTGACATTTTGTTTGTTATTTGTTTCCTTTCATTGGTTTCTGTTTTATTTAGTTGTTGTTTTTTCCCCTCTTTGTGCTTTTTGTTTTTGTTTTTTGTCCCACTGTGGGGAAACAACAAAAATGCTGGGGGAAATTCTGTAAAAAATATAAATTTCCAATTTCATATAAAATCAACCCTGACAGGGGAAAAGGGAAAAAAAAACCCTCACTTCAGTGGTGTTTGTGACTCGGGTTTTGAGGGGAGGGTTGAAAATATGTGAACCTTTGGGCTGGGGGTTTATGCTCTCTTCCTGTCAAAAAACACTTTTTTGAATCTGTTTTTTCGGGAAAGGTTTTTTTTTACGGGCCCGGGTTTGGAACATTTCTCACTGGGGGGAAAAGACTTCCAACATTTACATTTGTAGGTGGCTGAATAAATAAAGTTTAATGTCTGGATCTGCAACTCACAGCCGTTCTGTTTTTTTCACAGCTGAAAAAAATCAGCTTTCTGAGGATGATCGAAACCTGAAAAAAATCGCCCCTTTTTACTCTTATAAAATTTACGCGGGAAATAAATTTCTAAATGTTTTTTGGTGTCTTTCTTTGGTACCAAAAACATAATTTCATCCCCACTGGTCAGTTCCAAGCTAAAGGGAAAATTTTCCCCCAAAACTCTCCTGGTAATTTTAAAAATTTTTCCCTAAATTAAAACTCTGCTCCCAATGGCAACCAGGCTGTAGAGAAACGACCTTTTGATAAAGGTTTTGTGTGACAGTGTTTTTTAAAGGGGTTTGACTTTTTTTGGGCCCCTGTTTGGGGTTTGGAAAACACTCACCTGAACACAAAACAGCACAGAGCAGCAGTGGGGGGAAAAAACCCTTTTTGTGAGTGGTTTTTTCCTCTGGTGAACCTGGGGAGAAGTGGCGCTTTGATGGCTGAGGAAAAAACAAGGTGAGCTGGAGATCAGACGAGGGACACGTGTTTTCTAACGGGTTTAAAGACCCCCCCATCAGCCCCTGCGGCCCACAGATAAGACTGTTGCTCCCCCAACCAAATCAGGAAACATGAGCTGCTGGCAGGATAATTAGTCCTTTAACCGGGGAGTCTTTTATACGCTGTCATTTTGATGAAATATAATTTTTAAAAAATCATTGGAGGAGGTAGTGGGGACAAAAAAAAAACCCCATTCACTAGCTGTTTTTATCAAGTCAGCCAGCCCCCACCCACCTGGACTCACCTTTTCCCTTTTTTCCTTGAAGGTCGCTGTGTTGAAGTCAGGAAAAATGAAATTCATGACAAAAAATATGAACACAAAGTGTTTTTTTTTTCAGAGGGGTTTGGAATTTTGATTTTTTTAAAACCCACAAAAGACACACTGAGCAGGCCCTGAGAACGTTTGAGGGTCTGCGTCCTTTGCCCTTTTGGGAAATAAATCTTCGGGGAACCGTATGAAGGGGGGGAAATTTCTGAACGAGATGACAATATGAAGCGGAATTGAATATCTTTTTGGGTTTTGGGGGATGTTGGTCGGATAAAAAACAAAAAATTTGAAGAAATTCACATGCTTTCGGGGAAAATCTTAAATGAGCAATTTTCAAAAAAGACTACGTAGTTGTAGCAGTATTTATTTCTAACAGCAGAAAGTAGTAGTAGTAGGAGGTGTTTTGGGGCAGTGTTTGTAGAAAGCATAGGGGCAGCTTTTTGGGGACGTTATAATCCTGACAGCACCCGCAACACACATGCCCACCTGTTGATGGCGGGCCCTTTTTGGACATGTGAGAGCAGGAAAATGAATGTGGTGTCATTGTAGTCTTTTTTTTATTTGATCTTTAAATTATTTTGATTCCTAAACTTCTCTATAAATACAGTTCCCAAAAAAACAAATTTTAGATGATTTTTTGAACTTTCCCAATCGTTTGAACGTTTCAATCTGTCTTTGGGGCAATCACAGCACTGGGGACGGCAGGAGGGGTTGTTAACGGAAAGGGGTAAATGTGGATGTGAGAAAACCCCTTTTATTTTAGTACTACTTGACTTTGATAAGAGAAAGCCTTTGATTACAGTGCCAATCAATTCTTTTAGACAGATTTCCCCAATTGTTTGGGCCCTCTTGCCCCTTTTTTTTAAACTGTTTTAAAAATTGATTTACCAACAGAGCTTTTTTATGTCGCATGGAGGGAATTTTTCTTCAAGAAGATTTAAAATGGATTGTGGCGTCCCCCATGGCTCAGTTTTAGCTGCCACACTTTTTTTTCTTACATGCTGCCATTTGGGAAACGTCATAGGAGTCAAGCAGAGACTTTCCATATTTATGTTGTTTGTTTACACGCTGTAAAATTGCTGTGTCCCCTGAGGACTCAGGGACACTTGATCCCCTTTTTAACTTTTTATTTTAGTTATTCAATTTCTTGGTTGTTTGAGGAAAACTTTCTACGCTAAAACCAGGAAAAAACCCCGGGGTCTTAATTATTGGCCCGGGAAGTCAGGGGGGAGAGAAATCAATGAAAAAGTGCAAGAAGTAAACCTTTAAAAAAACCCGCCCAAAAGGGGAAAAGCTCAGATTTTATCTTTGATTCCCCATCTTAGTTTTGACCCAATTATTAGAAACAAAATTTAAAAAACATCTTTTTAAAGGGTGAAGAACATAGCAGAGTGAGACTGTTTCCCTAAAGAAAAACACGGAGTCACAAATTTTGCTTTTATTACCTGCAGAACTGACACTGTAATGCTAAACTTTTGCTCTTTAGAAAAAAAATCACCCTAAATTTAAACAAATTATTAAAAAAACTCAGCGGGCGGGTGTGTGCAAACAAAGGAGCCAAAAAGGGAGCAAAACGTTACGAGGGTTTGGGGTTGGGTTTGGGGCCTTGAAAAAAAAAACTTTGGTTTGGGGAACGGAAAGAAAAGGGGAAAGGGGACAATGGCGTTTTGGTTTCCCCCTACTTCCGGCCCCGGGCTGGGGGGGGAAAGTTGAGGGTTTTGTGTTACAGCAGCAGTTTTATGAATCTGTTCTCAGGGGTTTTATTAGGACTCTTTAAAAAAAAGTTTTTTGGGAGCCAACAACATTTCCTTTTCCCTTTGCAGCGACGGGCTGTGTGGGTTTTGCCTGCGGGCCTCCTCACCGTTAGCTGCTCTTTTTCACATTAATTAAAACCCAAAGACAGTTACAAGCTGGGTTTTTTGGGTTGAAGAATCATTGCAGGAAATTGAGTTTGATGTCACGCTCCAAATACCACTGTTCAGGGTTTCATCTGTGTTATTCATGGGGATTTATTGTCATTATTAATGTCATGAAGGGGACACAATTATAAAAGGGGCTCAGCCTGAAGGGTGCTGACAGAAACCTACTGAATTGTATATAATTTGTTTTATGTTTGTGTTTGCTTTTTCTTTTTTTAGCTTTGTTGTCCCTTTTTTTAGCTTTTTGCTTTTTTATTCATATCTTCCTGTACATTTGTTTTGTGCTGTGTCAAAGTATATTGAGAGTACTTACAAGCAGAGTAAAAGACTTTTTAGGGGTAAAAACCCCACATGGCCAAGAAATTGATTGTGTTTGTGATGATTTGTGTCAAGCCAAAGTGAAATCCATCAAAAAAAGGATGTTTGTAAAACACCAAAACACTGTGATTTTTTACTTTATTGAGAAAGTTAGGTGAAAGAAATTTTACAAAGCTGCCCCCCTTTTGCATTTAAAGTATTAAAAAGAAAGACAAGAAAAAGAAAAATACTTTGGGAAAAAATTTAAATATCTAGCGAAAGTAATGATTAGGGTTCATTTTTTATGATTTTTAAACCGTCACAATTCAAAAATTTGGAAAATTTTTTGTGGAATTTTTTTCAAAACCCATTATCCCAAGGAAAAGGGGGGAAGTTCTCAGGAGTCCAATATGTTTTTACACTGAAATTGGTTTTTAAAAATACTTGGCCAAAGGGGAATGAAGGAATAACCAAGTACACAGTTGGCATTGATGTTCCCTTCAATTTTTGGCGTTTTTTGTTCCTCCGGGATAGTCTTTAAGCATTTTATAGTTAATGTCATGATGAACCCTTTCCCAGATAAGGTCAGGGCCCCAAAAAATTTAAAATTAGGGCCCTTTTGGTTCCCGAATAAAACAAAAAACAGGAATTATGAAAACACAAAAAACTGGGACTAGTGTTTTAGCTCCCCTGGCTCTACAAACTCAGGGTCCGTGTTAACCCAAAAAAATTTAAAATCTGACAGAAAATCTGTCAAAGGTTAAAAACCTTAATGGTTTTGGCTGAAAGGGGCCCTTTGCATAACCACTCGAAAATTTGGGAAAAATTTCCCTTAAAAGGGAAAAAAAAGTGGAGGATGAAAATAAGACTATAGAAAAGAATTTTTTACTCCAAGGGTTTAAAAATTTCAAATATTATGTGTATATTGTATTTTTATTGTTAGGATTTACTGTTTTCTAAGCTGTGCAGAAAAAGAGACATTTTTTCAAGGGAAGCCCCCAAAAAAATGGGAAAAAGGACATTTGTGACTACTGATCAAAGTGATCAAAGAGATGAAAATTTATGAGATTTGGGTTGGGGAGAAAAGGCCCCGCAGAAAACAGTCGTCAGCATGTGTGCAGTTGGTGCGACGGGCCCTTGTTTCTGAGGTTTATTTAGCAGAGGGGCCAAGCAGTAACCCGATCTCCTATCGCACGTGTACAGCACAAGAAACAGCTTCACCCGGGGACTCAGGGCTGGAAGGGGGAAAGGGGAAAAAGCAGGAACCTCCCGAAACCCCAAAAAAAAGACAAATTTTTTGGGAGGGTTTCAGGGGAAAAAATGTCGTCCCCTGTCCCCTGCTCTCTTTTTACAGGGGTCCCCATGAAAACTGAATCACTGTGAACACAGTCACCAAGCCCCTTTATTTTCCTTGTTCTGTTTTTCCCCCCCCCGTGCTGGGGGGGGGAGCCGACGTTTTTTTTATATGTTTTAGAGGGGGTCTCGATCCCAAACAGCAAGATTTGGGGGGGTGCGTCCCGAATCTCTGAGCTCCAGCTGCCCCCTCCTTCAGCTGGGGGCGCTCCTCCCGGAAACCCTCCCCCCTTGTCTTTTTTAGGAGAGGGGGACCAGGAGGGGAAAAATGTGTGAGGCCCGACACAGGGAGGGAGCTCTTCCCCCCCAGGGGGCTCTGGTGTGTGGGTACACGTCACCCCGGGCTTTTACTACCTGGCCCCAATTTTGAAGTTTTTTACAGCGGGAACAAGCAGCACAGGGCACCAATTTACCCCGTCAACAGAAACTTTTTCAGCACTTTCACGCATTCGTTGATCCTGGAAAACTACATGGACCTGATCACTAAACTATCATCAATACAGCACCCAAAATTCACTACATATACTGGGATTCACCCTTTACATTTAAAAACACTCAGCCCTAGGGGACCATTTTCCCCGGTAGACACACACGTCTTGCATACCCTCGGCCCAAAATTTTTAAGGGACGATGTTTGGGACGATGAAATTTAAAGCTGCACAGTGCAGCCTCCCTTTCAGCTTCTAGGACCTTTGTTTTTTTCAGGTCGGGGTCATTTTAAACGCTCACTATTTAGGGTTTCCCAAAAGAACATTTTTTTACTTTAAAAATTTTGGGGCAGGATGTGGGGAAAAATTTTACAATAAAAAAACAAAATGCTTGACCCCCTTCCTAAAAATTTTTGTGTGGATAAAATAAAGGAAGGGGACGATTCAAGTTAATGATCATAAATTTTTTTCGGGGGGTGCAAAAAGTCGAAGAGCCGTAGTTGACAAGAGACTACAGCTTAAAAGTTTTACCCCCTGTCTTTAGCTATCAAACATGTTAAAAAAACACCACAAGAAATTTTAAATAAATGGTGTTTAATTCAGTGTCACCGGGCCGCACTGTTATTAAACCCGTAAAAAGCACCCGTTGAAAATATGAACCGTTTAAAAGTTTCCCCCCTTTTATTACTTTGCGAAATTTTAGTTTTGGTCTGACCGCCCGGCCCCTTTCCACAATAGTGCCTTTGGGGGAAATTCTCCCGGGCAATTTTGAAGGGGGGAGGTGGAAAGGGGGTGGAGGGTTTTCAGCCCAAAAATACACCCTGAGTCCAATTTTTGTTCAAAATCTAATTTTCATTACTTTGTGAATGCACAGAAAAGTACAGAAATGAGAGGGGTGGGGAATTTAGAATGGAAGGTTCTGAGTCTCTTGTTTCTTTCCAGGGGGGTTATCCTTCTCCAACTCCAGCTCTCATTTCCCTTGGCCCCAAACTGTTTAAAAAATGCAAATTTGGGGCCCAACCCCCCCGCTGATTATCTCCCCAAATGTGAAAACCCCCCGAAATTTGGGGAAACCCTGTCCCTGCTACAGGCCCAGTTTGTCAGGCCCCATGGGGCCCCCCGTTCAGGGTAGAATGCTGACACCCCGATCGGGGGCCGGGTTTGCATCGGAGAATGTTTTGTGTGCTATCAGGGATGGGGATATGTGAAAAAAACAGCCCAAATTTAAGGGTATGACAAATTTTCAAAAAAATAGTTTTAAATTTTTATAATTTAATAATTAAAATAATTTGGGGCCAGGGGATTTGGCCTAACCCGACAGAAAAGTATTTATCTGTATTATTGTAATATCCATAAACATTTTATACATTTTACCCCAATATACGTCTCTGTAATCATTAAAAAAAAATTTAAAACAAAAAATGGGAATTTTTTCAGTTTGTTTATTTTTAATATTTAAACCCTTTTTCACAAGAAAGTTTCATTGATTGTTTTGATATTTTAAAAATATAATATGATTTTAAAAAATAATTTAATTTTAATATAATTAGTTCTGTTTAAACACAAAATTTTTAGGCTGTGGAAATTTATTGATTAATCACAAATTTTTAAAAAAGTTGTAATTTACTGTATTCAAGGCTGAAAAAAAATTTTATATTTAAATTTTTTATTTAAAAATAACGTCCTTAAAAAGTTTCTCCCCCAAAACAAAGATATTTAGGGGTTTTCTGTCATAAAGGGGGTCAAGAAACAAAAAAAAATATTTTACTTTTAAAAAGCTGTAAAACAGATTTTTTTGTTTTGTTTTGCTTGATAAAAAGCAGAGAGGTGTGATTTTCTGAGATGATCAAATACTGTATTTTTTGTAAATTTTTCCTAAAATCAGAATTTTCTCTAAAATCAGTTTGATTTTGATGCCCGAAAAAAGAATAACTTCAGTTGTGCAGTGGGATTTAAAAATTTTTTTAAAGGGAAATTTTGAACTTTTTTTTTGTAACATTTGCTGCAATTTGGGTGCAAAAATTCTTACTAATGATTTAAAAAAACTTTTCATGTAAAGACCCGAAGCAGCACAAACTCAATTTAAAAAAACATTTTTTAACTTGTTCAAGAAAACCAAATGAAGG
The DNA here is from genome assembly GCA_034769285.1 of Lutjanus argentimaculatus. Lineage (NCBI taxonomy): Eukaryota > Metazoa > Chordata > Actinopteri > Lutjaniformes > Lutjanidae > Lutjanus > Lutjanus argentimaculatus. The sequence goes on from JAWZSL010000164.1 coordinate 43,615, forward strand.
AAAATGAAGCTTTATTTTTTACCTGTTACAAACAGTTTATTTTCCCGAACCCAAAAAAATGAGGTAAAAAATCAACACCAAAAACCCCCCCAGTGAAAAAAGCGGCGTACAAAAACTGTGTGCTGCGAATTTTGTCAGCTGAGGTGAAGGGGGGCCAAAAAAAATGAAGCAGGATTTATATTTCAGCCCCATTTATGTTTTTTCTCTTAAAGTTCATTCAAAAATGTTTGTCTCCTTTTTTTATTGGGCTTTTTTTTGACAAAACTTTGCAGTTTTTTGCTCTATGGATGCTAAATTTTCTGTGGCTGCACTTTTTGTGGGCTCCTGTCCCGGGTGAGGGTTTTCTGCTTCAAAAGCTCACAACATGTCATCTTACCAAGAGGAAATGAAAATTTAAATGAAAAAAATAGTGTACTTTTCCCCTGAATGAAGCCCTTTGCTTGATGCTTAATGGGTTTCCCCCGCTCCAATCCACATGGAAAACATTCCCCAGGACCACTCTTTTAAAATTTTAACTTTTTTACTTCAGCAAAAAAAAAGCTGCTTGACAAAAAGTCCCCCCAAAAATCTCCAAAGTCATCCAAAAAAAATAAATGTCCCCCTTTAAAAACCCAAAATGGAAACGTTGATGAGAGGAAAAAAGGGGAAAGAAAATAACAAAGCATGTTTGGGTCCACTCTCTGCTTGCTGACTAACTGATTGAGGTTTAACCCCCAAAAAAACCCTCCTCACAGGGCATCCTTCATGACATTAGAGGGGTGAAATTACTAAAGGAAAGCAACAAAAACTTACCTAATCCCAACCAATTTCCAATGGAACCCCTAATGACATTTTTACACATTTTAAATGATTTCACTTAACTGCATTACTGCAATTTTCAAATCAAATTACTGCAAAAAAACTGGAAATATTTCTTACATACAATTCATTTTTCAATTCAAAATTTTTTTACTGTTTTTTAAAAGAATGAAGTTTTTATAAAAATAGATTCAGGAACAGGAAACCCCAAACCCCTCTCTCCCAAAATCACCCACATCTCATAATTTTAAAACCCCTCTCTCCCTACAAACCCAAAACCTGGTCTCATTAGTCACCTGATCCTCTCTACTCCAAACCCCTGGTTTATACCCATTAAGGACATCAAACCTTCTCCTGTTTGTCTCGTTCTGTTTAAATTTGGGGCCGGGCAGCCCAAGCTGCCAGGACCCTATTGTAAAACCCGGGATGTTAAATTTGGGGGCCGGGCAGCCTAAAACTGCCAAAGGAAACCCCTTGTAAATTTCCTTGGGATGTTCTTCTTTCTTCTTTCTTCTTCTTTTTCTTTTTTTTCTTTCCCTTTTTTTCCCGGGGAAATTCCCACTTCCCCTGCACGGAAAAAAGGGGCCCCAAAATTTGCACAAAGGTCCAGTCCCATGTCGTTTTCCTCAGCTGCAATAAAAGGCCTATAGTTGATGGGTTTGGGGCTACAGCAAGCCTTAAAGTTCAAAAATTTTTAAAATTTTTAATAAATTTAACCATATGTGCTCAGATTTTCAACTTTCACCACAATGTAGCCCCGATACTGAAGAAACCCTTTTTTACATTTAAACCCATTGCAAAATTTTGGGAAATCCATCCACTCTGTTTTTTTCAAAAAATTAAAAAATTTTTTAAAACCCATCTCCTCCCACAAATTTTTTTCAATTGGGACCCAAACCTTTTTACCCGGGGATCTTCAGACTGTCCTTTCACAAACCACCACCAGTTTTTTTATTTATCAAAAATTGAGCCTACAGTGCATCAAAAAGGGGTTTTACTGTAAAAGGTATTATAAAATATACTTGCAAATTCTTGATAAATAATTTTTAATGTTCATGAAAAAAAAAATGACAAAATTTTTGGGGTCATGGTTTGATGATGTTTGGAAAATATCCCGAAATTTTTTCTCAAAAACTGAATTTTTTTTCCCGCATTTTTTAATTTTCCTTTTCATGCCAACAATTTGGGGGCATGCAAAAAAAGTCTTTTTAAAACTTTAGTTTTTCACTTTTTGGGGCCAATTAAAACTTTTTTTAAAAAAAACTAAATTTTACCAAAAAATCTCCCATGCTGTCTAGATGCAATTTGTTTTATTTTGGGATTTTTGTCTCAAAAACTGAATTTTTTTAAGCCCTTTGAAATTGCCCTTTTCTGCTAACAGCTGCTGTCTTGGAAAAAAGGTGACTGACTTAGTCCCAATTTTTTTGAAGCTACAAAATGGTGTTTCCTTTTGCCCAAATTTGCTCAGTGAGGGAAAAGGTTTGGGTTTTTGGTGTTGAAGGGTTTTGAGTTCAAGCCTCAGCTTTTACAACTTTCCCTATTTAGAAATTTCCCAAAAATTTTCACCCAAAAAGGGGCCATTTCCCCTGCTAGGGTGTCCTCAACTGGAAACACAAGACAATAGTCCCGATTTGGTTTGGGGCTTCAGCAACCTTAAATTTTAAAACTTTGAAAATTCCAACAAATCAACCATATGTGTACAGCTTTTGGGAAATTTCCTTTGAAAAAGTGTTTTCCATGGGGATGGATGGCTGCTGCCTGGCACCTGACCTTGGCTTTGTCAATTTGTGAAAACCCCACATGAAAATGTCACTTGCCCAAATTTTTTCAGTGAGATAAAAGGGGGGGATTCAGTGTCAGGGAAATCGTGAGTTTGGAAACCTCAGCTAAAGGGAAAGGGTGGACTTTAAATGTGAAAGCCTTTGGGTTTAGGTATCATGCTTTTGTGGAAATTTGAGGACTACTAGATTAAAATAATTATGATTCAGGGAGTTTTGGGAAAGGAGACAAATACCTTTTTCAACACGTTTTCCCTGTTATCCCCTTTTCTTTTTCCCCGTTTTTTGGCTTAGCTATCAGTCAATATGCAGGTCTTTGTGCCAGAAATTGTGAGTTTTAAGCCTTTAAGGGTGTAAAATGCCCTTTTGGAAAGGACCTTTTTTTTTTTCTTCCCACACTTGCTTGTTGCTCGGGAAATTTCCTAATTTTGTCTAAAAAAATTTTTCCGGGGCCCCCCCATTGCTGCGCAGCAGCTATAATTTTTTAATTCCCAAATTTTTTGCACTTCAACCCCCTTGAGGGGGCCCAACTTCCCTTTGCTTCTTCAAACAATATCCAAATCCTTTTTTATTTTAAAAATGTGATGTCCCAGGGCGCCTTAACTTCACCCCCTCAGGGGGGTCGGTTTCCGATTTCCCGAAAGAGAAAAAGGGTGCGAATAACCCCTTTTGGGGAAGGGGAAACCGGGCCTGCCGCAGGGCCCAAAAGGGTGTAAACACAAAAAACCCCCGGGGGGGCTTCTCCCAGGATTTTAAAAAGTTTGGTTTTCCCCAAGCTCGGGGGCTTTCTTCTTTTTTTACCGCTATGTTGATTGACCTTTTCTTTGCAAAAAAAATAAAAAAACCCTTTTTTTCGGGCCCGGGGGAAGTCTTTATTTCATTTCTTCATCGCGAAGCAAAATAGAAAATTTTTCCCCCACAATTTTTTTGGTTTTTAGAAATGGGATCCCTCGGGGTGATCGTTTCTGGGGCGGGGAAGTGGACAGTGAAAGGGCCCTCCGGGAAGAAAAGCTTTCCAGCCTCCAAAACCTTTAAATCCTCTTCTGGAAGCCCAGGGGGTGACCACAGACACCCCAGATCATTACCGCTGGGAAATTTCCCGGAACGAAGTCAGAGAAATTCATCTGGTGGCACTGAAAAATTGAATTTAAAAATTTTATTTTTTTTAAAAATTTTGGGTTTTTTTTTGGCAAAATATTTTCTTTTCTAATTCTGTCCACAATTTTTGTCTGGGGTCAGGGTTCCCCTTGACTCAGGGGTTTAAAGTTTTTAAAAAATTTGGATTTTCTTTTTCCATTGCTTGTAGCTTAAGAGGCAATCCTTTGGGGGACCTTTTGTATTGTAAATGTTGTCACGGGTTCCACATTTAAAAAGGGGGGGTAAAGTCTCCGGTGAGAAAAAGGGCTCCGGAGGGGCCAAAATTTTGGGTTTTTATGAGAAAGAAAATGGAAAATAAAAGCTTAGAATATTTAAATGTCTGGACAGCTGGGGTTTTGGGGGTTTCCCAAAAGGGGGATCCTCAGTTTAAAAAATATACAATTTTTAGAAGAAAAACTTTAAAAAAAAAAAAAAAAAAAAAAAAAAAAAAAAAAAAAAGTTTTTGTTAAGAAATTAGAAATTATAGAGGGTCAAAAAGAATGTTTAAAGAAAATGTGAAAAGAGGAAGCAGAGACCTGAAATTAGCATACAATGCATACATGATGCTCCTGCCCTATTTTTCTTTTCTTTTTCTACTTGCTAGCAAATTTTTTATTTGTTTGTTTGTTTTGTTATGTTCACTTTGTTCGGTCTAACTTTATAGTCGAAGGGCCCTATCTTACACCCGGCGCAATGCCTTTGCGCCGCCAGCGCAAGTGACTTTGCTATCTTACACCCAGCGCAAGTGCTGTTTTTGCCATGTCTGCAAGATAGCAAACTCACTTGCGCCGGGTCTGATCCGCCGTGGGCGGGAGGTCTAAACATGAAGGCAAAACAAAGGCGTGGCCCAGCGTGTTTGCTATCTTGTGCTCGGCGCACTGGAGTAAAAAGCACTTGGGCCTCAGAGCCCTATCTTACGCCGGTCTGAAGCGCAATGAATTTAATTTATTCAAGGTGTGTCCAAATCCTCCTTTGCTGTCTACTCCCAGGGGTGCGAGTGATATTTTGCCCTGCCCCGCCCACTGCACCACCAGCGCAAAGCAGTTTACACCTATCAGGTGTGCCCAAGTGCCCTCATTAATTCACCGACGAGTTTAGGCTGAACATGCAATAAACCAATCAGAAAGTCAGCTCTCATCGCCTGTAAGAAGTAGGTAGGTGAGCCGGCAGCGCAAGGATTTATAAGGGGGAAACAAAGAGGAAAGATTTGTAAAGCGAGGAGACAGATCTTCTGGTTCGAGAAGTGGAAGCGCGAGAGCGCGCAATATATGGAGACACGTCTCCAAAGCAGCTACATGTGTACATAGTTTATTTTACATCAACACCTGCAAAAACCATTACAATAAATGAACCGCAAATGTCATGCAGACTGGTCATGTTTTACATTGAAGCACCTTGAAATTGTGTTGTATTTTATAATTAATCATTACCTCCCACCTGCACCTGAAGTGTACAAAATTACGCACGGATATATCCAACCAGCTCCGGGTTGGGCAGGACTGTGCAGTCAAATATTGTGTCTTGTATGTTATAGATCATAATTGTTTAATCCTTGTTTTTCTGGATCACAGCAAACAGGCAGACACAAACAGCTGTCATGCTCACTCATCTGATAAAGATGATCTGACAGCTGTGATCCCGTGCGCACTTTACTGGTCTGTTTAGACTTATTAGGCTTTATAATCATAAATAATTTATTTTTCCTTATTAGTGAGTTTATCTTAAAAGACACACTTGCGCACGGCTGTTTAACACTTATGAAAGGTGTTCTGTGATTGTGGAGACGTGTGCGTGCCTCAGCCAAATGCGAGACACACGCACGCCTTTAACTTCAATATTTACACTTTATTGCTGATAGAAAATATGTTTAAATGACACTTTACGAATCCACACTCTAAAATCAAGGTGTTTTGTAATTGTGAAGACATGTGTGTGTGTGTCGGCCAAACACGCCGGGTGCCGTTAAAAGCTAAAAGCTGGTCTAAAGCACAATGCGCAATTACTCCAATGCGCCGAGCACAAGATAGCAAACGCGCCGGGCCACGCCTTCGTTCTGCCTTCATGTTTAGACCTCCCGCCCACGGCGGATCAGACCCGGCGCAAGTGAGTTTGCTATCATGCAGACATGGCAAAAACGGCACTTGCGCTGGGCGTAAGATAGCAAAGTCATCTGCGCAACGGCTCCACAATCACAAAACACCTTGCTTGACGTTCAGTCTTTTCTTCACACAGGAGTGTCGATTGTTAAGGTGTCCTTTGAACATATTATCCATCAGCAATAAAGAGTAAATATTAAAGTTAACAGTGTGCGTGTGTCTCGCGTTTGGCTGAGGCGCACACACGTCTCCACAATCACAGAACACCTTTCATTAATGTTAAATAGCCATGCGCGCGCGTGTTTTTCTTTAAAGATAAACTAACTAATAAGGAAAAACAAATGATTTTATGATTATAAAGCCTAATAAATCTAAACAGACCTGTAAAGTGCGTATGAGCAGGGGCGGACTTACCATTAGGCAAAACTAGGCGGTTGCCTAGGGCCCCAAGTTCCTGAGGGCCCCATAAAACTCCTCATACACTTATGGTTAAGACAGTTATTACTTATTTGCGCACATTAATTATGTTTTTGATTAAAATCCTTTCGCTAAAATGCCAGCAGAATGCTTATTGTATTATGTGTGTCTCGGGGCCCCCCCTTCAGTCTCCACTACATTGGATCAGTCCATCTTACTGCGCATGTGCAGAAAGGATCCACGAAGACAGCAGCAAAACAAAACAAACGGCGCGAAGAGAAGAGAAGAGAAGAGAAGAGAAGAGAAGAGAAGAGAAGAGAAAAAGAAGATGAAAAGAAGCTACCCCATTGGTGCTGAAAAGAGGAGAAAGAAGGAGGAAAGCAGAAAGCTGCTCTCAAAGTTACCTAAAGTGACTACCTTCCTCACTGCGGCAGCGGCTTGCAGCAGCAGCAGCAACCCTCAACCGGCAGCAAGTGCAATGATGACATCGACACCTGTTGGGGAGGGTCCGTCGTGTGGAGACGAACAACTAGTGAGTATCAAAACTGTCGAAGAGGTGATTTTTCCCCCTATATTGATAAGTATTTCTTTATCCCATTGAAGACGGGAAAGCTTATGAGTCATTTTGAAATAAGCTTTGAATTTTGTTTCTATTTGCTACAGAGGATGAGAAATCAATTATTTAGGCTTTTTTTTTTTTTCGTGTTGAATTTCCAGGAAAACTTCAGGCTTTGGGGGGTCTTTCTAAAATCACCCATAGGTTTTACAGGTAATTTTGGCAGGTGTTTTTAGTCCTCAATGTGTTAAGTTATGCATTCATAACAATAGAAACTATGTAACTTGAGGAAGTTATTAACAACTACTCACTCTGCATTAAAATGATCCCTGTCAGTGTTATAGCTTTGTATTAATATTGCTTTAATGTGTGTTATCATTTACTGCTGTAGATGTTTAAGGTTGAGCTAATTTTAAATGAATTCATTTACTGTTGGGCAGTTTAAGCAATTGTCATATATTTGTAGCATCACTAGTCTTTCCTGTGACATGCAGCCTGTTTTCAGCCTTGTCATGATGCATTTTCCAGCTGGCCCAAGACGATTTTTTAAAGAGTTTTGGCTTAAGAAGTCACCCCTCAAAGGAAGACTCTTTCAGTTTATCAAAAAAATTAGCATTAAATCATCATTTTGGGGGTACATGGTTTCCACTGAGCAGGAAGGGTTTGAAATATGTAACCAGCAACGTAAATAATGTACAGTAGTGGAGTAGAAAGTGCAGTATTTGCTCTGAGATACAGCAGAGCAGACAAAATTGAAGTTGCATGAAATCCTCAAGTTTCTACGTTAGCAATTGAGTAAATATACTTACATTTATATAATATAATAATGCATGTGTATTCTGTTAAAATGTCTGTATCTGTATAATTGACCTGTTGTTTTGCGTGTTGTCTTCTCATTTCAGAGGGCCCCATGCCTGCCTTTGCCTTGGGCCCCATATTTCTTAAATCCGCCACTGCGTATGAGACGGGATCACAGCTGTCAGATCGTCTTTATCAGATGAGTCAGCATGACAGCTGTTTGTGTCTGCCTGTTTGTTGTGATCCAGAAAAACAAGGATTGAACAATTATTATCTATAACATACAAAATACCGCATGAGTCCGGTCTGACCCAGAGAGAAAAAGGAATGTGTGCTTTTACTGGAGCTGGTTGGATATATTCGTGTGTAATTTCGCGCACTTCAAACTTCAGAAACTCTTTCTGATTGTTTCGTAGCGGGACAGAGGAGCGAGGATGGGAGGTGATGAGGATTAGGTGGGAGATAATAATAAATTATAAAATACAACACAATTTCAAGGTGCTTTAGTGTAAAACTAACCAGTTACATATTTGCATGACATTTGTGGTTCATTTGTTGTGATAGTTTTGCAGGTGTAAAATAAACTATGTACAAATGAAGCTGCATTGGAGACAAGTGTACCCGTCTGCAGCCAGTAGAAAGGGGCGGGCTAAAAGGTTGTCTGTGATTGGTCGAAAATCCAAATGTGGGCGGGACTAAAGGTTGATGTAACTGGTTGAAATTCGAATGTGGGCGGGACTAAAGTGCGTTTGTGATTGGTTGGCGAGTCTAAAGGTAGTTTATGATTGGCTGAAAGCCGAATGCAGATCCCCAGGCTTTCCTTGGCTTTCCGGCCGGGCGAGGAGCCGCCATGGTCGGGTAGGGAGAATAACATGTGCCGGTCGGATGAACGGCTGGCCAGGGAGAGTAACATTTGCCTGTCGGATCAACGTGCCTCAGCACTCATTGTTCATGTCAACTCAAGTTTGCGAAGGATTATGTGACAAACACACTCACTTATTTAAAGTTATTGCCACTTTTCTGCAGGATGTAGTTACTGTAAGTTAATATATTAGCCTACATTACAATATCTTAAGGGTGTATTAGGGTCTTTGGTTGCATTTACCTCTTATTAATGTGCTTTTACAAATAAAGAGCTACTAAAAAGTTGTCACGTCAGACTTTTTTTGTTCTTGTTTACAGAGACAGGCTAACATTAACCAATATAACAAAAAAAAGCAGAAATGTGAGATAAATAAGGTAAAAAGGAATCTGACTTGCACTGCAGCAGCAGATAAACATGTTACATGTGTCTGAACAAAGGGCAACTAAGAACACTTGCTGTTGTATCCTACATGGTCTGGTTTTGGCCAGTCAATGTAAAACACAAACAAAAACAAACAGTAATAAAGACAACTCACTATATGCCATAATCACAATTCTTCATTTTATTGTTTTGTGTTTGAAATCACATTTCAGGCGCTTTTGTAACACATTTCTGTTTTTTTGCAGTTTGCCATTTCAATAGCTAAAAGAGTTTGACAGTAACAAAAGCCAAAACAAGTGAAATATAGGCTAAAGAACACATTGCTCCAAAAAGAACAAGAGAGCTGCAGCAGAGCCTCAGTGTTAAAGCAGTCTGGCAGACACCAGGGATATTGTTTAAAGATCAGCTGCCGAACTTTCAAGTATATTGCTTACACATCCTCACTTCAAAAGCCTAAACTCAGGCTCCAACCATAGAGGGGCTTGTACATATTGAGGCTTGAATATTCAAGATTCCCAACAATGAGAGATAAAAAAGTAGATACAGATTGGGGAGAGAAAAAAATAAGGAGAAGGAGATGGTTGTTCCTGATTTGTTTTATTTTTTTTACTACTGTTAAAATTTGGTACCACTGGCCAGTATCTTCTCTGCAAGGTACTGTGTAAGCTTCTTGCCCTCCAGGATTTTGATGATAATCTGAAAAACATTTGGAAAAATTTTTTCAGCTGTGTGGCATTAAGAAATCGGGATCAGCAGGCAGAGTGGACATAGACATGCATCACATGGAAGAACATCAGAAAAATTTCAAGGTCTAAAATAAAACATACTGATAATAAATAGAAGAGGTGGGAATTGTGGAGTCAAAGTCATCTCCATGTATTTGTTCTGCTCCTGTACTAAACCAGCTGAGTCCAATCAGCACAGCTCTTCAGCCAGGAAGGTGAGCTAATTAGTGAATGCACCTGGTTCAGTGACTGAGCAGAACAAATACATGGCATGGAGATGACTTGATGACACCACAATTCCCGCCTCTGATAAATAGTATGAGAAAATGACATATTTAAAGACAGTCACCACAAAAAATACCAGATACTGGTAGTAGGTTGTGCAGTGAAATAAATAAAGAACCGCTAGTAGTAGTAGTGGTAGTAGGAGACAAGACACAAGCTGCAGCTCTCGTCTGCTGGTTATTTGTCACTAGAAGTAGATTTATGGCCCTTTGTGCACGTTACTGTGTGGCCGGTAGTGTTACCTGTGTTAGATGTAGCCTGGCTAAATTAGATCAGCACAGGACACAGAAATATCTTTTGGGGTTCTTATTTTCTGGACAAAAGAATGTGGTGTTCAAATGAAAAAATACTTTAAAATAAAAGTTTCTATCTCAACTGGCAGACTGTCCTCTGCTATATCTGCAATTACTGTAGAAAACTCAAAATCAGTGACCCTCTGCTCGGTACACGGGAACACTAGTCTACTATATTCACTCACTCAGCGTCATTAACTCCTGACTACTGTTTGTGATACAAAATGCAAAAATAAATCTTCCTGACTAGTACAAGGTTGTATGAACATATGTCTAGCAGTTCAGTACGAAAGAATACAAAAATAACTCTGCAGACTGCTATTAAGAGTGTACAAAAATGAACTTTAAGGCTACAACAGACTGCATAAAATAACCCTGACTATAATGGCTCAGACCTGTAACACAAGGAGCCTACAAATTCACAGTTAACAATCTTACATTCACAGGTCAAAATGTTACAACGAATGTGCAGAATCATACTATAACTTGTGCATTTGTTCTGCAGCACAAACACGCAGGCCACACGACAACCGTTGGGTTTCTCGTTGTCTCTGTTAACCACTAAGTTAACACATACGGCCACATCAGTGTACAACATTTCACAGTCTGTAAACATGTATTACTTTTGAACATATACGTCTTGGTATTTTCATGTTAACAGCGACATTTATATTTACCCTTATTAACTCCGGAAGACCGTGGTGTGTCCAGGCCGCTGCAAAGAACATTTGAACAATATGGCGACTCCTGCTTCTTCGGACTGCCACAAACCAGTGGCCAATCACAATCAACCTTTAAGCCAGCCTTCATTTGACTTTGAACCAATGAAAACACATGTGGGCGGGACTAAAGGCCATGCTTTTAGCTCGCCCCTTTCTACTGGCTGCAGACGGGTGTCCTTCATTGGAGACGTGTCTCCATATATTGTGCGCTCTCACGCTTTCACTTCTCGAACCAGGAGATCTGTCTCCTCGCCTTGACAATCTTTTCTCTTTATTTCCTCCTTGTAAATCCGCCGTCATGCTTGCATTGCTTGCGCCGCTGGCGCGCCTACCTCTTACACGTGATGAGAGCTGGCTTTCTGATTGGTTTATTGCATGTTCAGCCTAAACTCGTCGGTGAATTAATGAGGGCACTTGGGCATACCTGATAGGTGTATGCCGCTTTGCGCTGGTGGTGCAGTGGGCGGGGCAGGGCAAAATATCACTTGAAGCTCCGGGGGAGACAGCGAAAGAGGATTTGGACACACCTTGAATATATTAAATCCATTGCGCCTGGGCCTTGCGCCGGGTGTAAGACAGGGCCCTTTGAGTGCTTCATCAGGTGTTGTGTAAATACACTGCTCATCATCCACGGTCACAATAAGCCTTGCGGGGAACAGTAGGCCATAGCGCCCCCCAGCTCCGCGCAACTTCTTCTTGATATCGCCATACTCCGCGCGCCTTTGTTGAATATCAGCTGGGAGGTCTCGAAATACACGGAAAGATTTTCCTTTCCAGGCCAGCTTTTTCTTCTTTGCCACTGCCCCCAGGATAAGCTGTCGGTCACTCCATCTCAGCATCTGCACGATGTATGGTCTCGGTGGTTCTCCTGGGTCCGGGCGCGGGCGAAGGGACCTGTGGTGCCTGTCGACCTCCGGTGCTGGGTCTGTTTCACGCCGGTCAAGAATATGGTGGAGTATAGCGGCCAGTTCTTTACCTGGGTCCGCGGCAGGATTGCCAATCTCCAGTATGCCTTCTTCCAGCCCCACGATGATCAGGTTATTCCTTCTGCTGTGTGACTCCAGGTAAGAGACTTTAGTTTTCAGATTTTTTATCTCTTTTGAGCAATCTTGTATGGCTCGCTGCTGAGTGGCTTGTTTGTCCTCCAGGGACCTGATGCGTTTTTCAGCGTTCCCCACTCTGGCCACAATCGCCCGTATATCTTTCTTGATCTCCTTCACTGAGTTACTCAGGTCATCCAACTTTATTTGAAAAGTGTCTTTCACTGACGTGACCGGTGTCAGTAGCTCTTTAGCCCAGGCAGGTGGATCTTCATTATCTCCTATGCTCTCTTTGATTGAACGCCAGACAGCCTGACGCTGTTTCACCGTCTGTCTTGTCTCTCGCGGACGGCCTTGACTTGACATAAAAGTTCGTCTTTGCTTGGGGTGTAGATTCCTCGTTCTTTTTTCTCAAAACTCTGGATTTTTAAAGGTGATTAGTAATTAGATTCTCTGACATGCGGACACCTAACACCTCAGTACGCCATGCTGTCTTGTCACGTGATCCGACTTTAAACTATCTCCTGACATCCCAGGGTGGTACCTGTGCAGTGATTAGTGTTGAATGCTGTACGTATGTGCCAGATTACAATGCTAGCCTTTCTGATATTACCACACATATTAGACACATCACTGATGAAGTGCATACCAATGATATTAGCAATCTATTTGAATGGTAGGAAGCAATATTAGGTTGTTGGGGTACAAACATAGTTCAAAATGATTATTTTGGAATAATCTGTTTTATTTTCTTTGTTACTATTTTTACTTGTATACGATCAGTGTGTAAGACTATTACTGCTAAGGTGACAGCTAAAATGATGGTTCAACAAATTTCTCCTACAATTTGGACTAGACAGTTACCTGAGGAACTACTCAATGACACCCTCTATGAATTGTGTAAAATTGATGTACTGCGATTTTTTTTTATGTGATCACAAGCATTTTCCTTTTTCCTTCTTATGTTGTCCTAGCCTAACGTTAGCTGACAGGACAGCTGATCTCTCCCCCACAGCAGGTCCACATAGTGGAACAGACCAATAATATGGGAGCAGTAACCCGGTTCCCTATGGATTCAATCCCAATGATGTGTCAGATCAATGACATGGAACTTGTTAGTGTATATTAACAGATATTTAGCAAAGCCTAGTATATTACTAAACTCTGCTTTAGCAGAAGAAAAATCTAGCTATGCTAACACAGAGCTTCAAGCTAGGTTTAGATTAAAAAAAAAAAAGCTAGTAGTAGCAATAACATAGCCTATTTTACAAGTCATGTCAAGTTAGGTTAATTAATTGAAGGTAAATCACATTTCTATGGAGCCCCTAAAGTGTCATGAAGAAAAAAAAACTATATCATGCGCACGAGATACTAAAACGTGCGCACGAGATACTAAAACGTGCACATGAGATACTAAATCGAGCGCACAAGATACTAAAATGTGCGCACGAGATACAATTATTTACCACATTTTGATTTGTCTGTGCATATGGCTCTCTGTACTGACCACTTCAGATGTTCACAGGCGCACCCGCGATACAATGGAGAGAAGAACTCAGCTTCAGCTCATCAACTTTTATTTTCACCTCAGAATATCATATAATCAGGGTTCGAATTACACAGTGGCTTTCGGGGAGCCCTATTTATCAGTGCACACAGCTTCTAAAACATACCATACAAGTGCACGTCAGCGCGGCCAAGTTCAGATGACCCTGAAAATCATGATGTTACTGTTACTATTACAGATAGTTAATACTGTCAATAACATTTCATAGAGTCTAAATAACAACAATAACAATAACAATAACTGACGCGGGTCATTTAAAGTTTCTACGGCGTACTACTGCAGGCTTCAGATTTAAAATTCCAACACCACAGAACCAGCAATATTTTAGGAAAAGGTTGCTGTTCGTATGCATCTATTAATTTCTGTAGAATTAATATAAAGAAAAGGATGAGGCAGAGAAGGCAGGTGAGGAAGAGGAAGACAACCATGAGGATCCCTGTCTCCCTGTCCAGTGCAAGAGCAGCAAGAATGTCATTATATGCATGGTTCGAATTACGGGGGAGCTAGGGAGAGCTGGGCTCACCTGAAACAGGCATGAGCTCTCCTAAAAGCCTCATTTTGGACAATTGAGGGGAGCTCTAAAACATGATGATCCTGAAATAAATAATAATAGTGAAAATATGCCAATTTTATTTGTGTATTCGCACGTGTATCGAACATGTATACATGTACATATACATGTACAACTCCAAGTCCGACTTGTATACTTTTAAATACAGAATTACTTCATGCTGATTAAATAATCCTCATGGTTGTCTTCCTCTTCCTCACTCAGCTTCTCTGCCTTATCCTTTTCTTTATATTAATTCTTCAGAAATTAATAGATGCATATGAACAGCAAGCTTTTCCTAAAATATTGCTGGCTCTGTGGTGTTGGAATTTTAAATCTGAAGCCTGCAGTAGTACGCCGTAGAAACTTTAAATGACGCGCGCCAGTTATTGTTATTGTTGTTATTTAGACTCTATATTGACAGTATTAACTATCTGTAATAGTAACAGTAACATCATGATTTTCAGGGTCATCTGAACTTGGCCGCACTGACGTTTTAGAAGCTGTGCGCACTGATAAATAGGGCTCCCCGAAAGCCACTGTGTAATTCGAACCCTGATTATGTGATATTCTGAGGTGAAGATAAAAGTTGATGAGCTGAAGCTGAGTTCTTCTCTCCATTGTATCACGGGTGCGCCTGTGAACATCTGAAGTGGTCAGTACAGAGAGCCATATGCACGGACAAGTCAAAATGTGGGAAATAATTGTATCTCGTGCGCACGTTTTAGTATCTCATGCGCACGATTTAGCTTAAAGGTGCGCACGTTTTAGTATCTCGTGCGCTCGATTTAGTATCTCCTGCGCACGTTTTAATATCTCGTGCGCACGTTTTAGTATCTCTTGCGCACAATATAGTTTTTTTTTTTCTTCATGACACTTCAGGGGCTCCGTACATTTCTTACCCTGCAGTGCATGAACAATGCTGATCCTCTATCTTGTTGTCTGAGATGGTGATGGCAACGAGATGCGGTTTATCACGTTTACACTGTGACCTGTAAATTTTTGCCTGGAGCTGAAGCTTTTCATCGACCTTCTCAACAATAAAATTATTAATATAACCCTCCAATGCATAGTTAAGGCCCTTTTGGTGCCCTTTTCTGTCTCCAAAAATCATCAGTTGCCTCCTGTGAAATGTCTCCTGCTGTGACACTTGCCATAGCGCCTGTCACAGAATGTTAACAGTTTGTCCGAGTGAGTGGAGGGGGCGGGGCTTAGCCATAGGTCAATTTTCCACGCACTACACAACCATCCCTCACACCATCAGCACCATCCACCTTGCCGGCCACAGCTCCCGGTCAGCTGACTTTAACCAGCACATTCAAGTAATCACATCTCCTCGTATAGATCAGACTACCTCCTCACCTGTCACAGGACCAAGCGCCAGTGTGTCACCTCTATTTCACCAGACGCTTGTTTCCTCGAGATCGTTCTTTCTTTCCTACTTATTATCCCCATCCATCACTGTCTGTTTCTCCACAACCACATCACTGGACGACTTCCATAAAACAGAGCAACCACTCTGGCAAAACTTCCCCACCCACCAGAACGGTATTTCCTTTTCCACAACCACCACATAACCCTGCCAAAAGACATCAACTCTGTACCTACACTGCACCCTCAGTCAGTTTTGGCGACTCCAGGGCAAAAGATGGCCGCCAGAACTGTCCTCGCTCTCTCTCCTCTGCCCTCTACAAGCCGTACCCAGTTATCATCGCTGCCCTTCTTTGGGGCCCTGAGCAGTCCAAAGAGCCATCCTCATTTGTTCAGCCACTGTCAACGCTTTAAATCCAGATTCTTACCTTCAGACTCCTTCCTCAGCCAACTCTGGTCCCTCGGTTCCTGCCTCCATCCTCAACTGAACCCCAGCTTTTCCATCCAATCGTTCCCTCATAAGATGTGATCGTCAACAGCCCGCCTCCTCGAACCCTCTCAATACACTATACTGGACGACATTGTTTCTAATCCTCCATACCTCAGTCAGCTCACAGTTCCTTCTATCGACATCATATCCGTAACAACTTCATCACTTAGGCTCACTCAGGTCTGAAATCCAAATAGCCACCATCAAGTCTTCCTCAATGGCACCAATTTCTTCATCAAACTAATCACTGGAGCTCCGGCCCCTTCTGTTACTGTTCATACGTCCAAATGTCAAAGGCTTATGAAAGAAAGTACCTCAGCTCACATGAAAGTCTTACCTCTGACATCACATCTCCTCATCCATAACATTCAAGCCCCTCCTTATGAGATACCTGTTTCCGCCATCAACTCTCTCATCCTCAGCCACCAGTTTTCTCAAGCTCACCCTACCAACATTTGTGACCACCACACATTGTTCAGAGAACCCATTCTCACAGTCCAGTGGACCTTTTGGCAGGCAAAGCACCAAAGGTCATTGAGACATGCCCCCATCCTGAGTCTCAGCCCTCAGGTTGCTAGACCTGCAGCTTGATGACAAACTGACTTCCTTCATCCCTCTACACATGACCCTCTGCCCATCTTCAGAAAATCCTGTTACCAATCCAATAAACTACCTTTTATACTGAACATATGGTGTGGTCCTTGTCAGTGAAACTTATAATTATTATTATTATTAACATTTATGAACTGTACTTCAGCTCATACAAATCGCAAATAGTGACGTTCTCATACATGTAATATGATTTTATAAAAATTAAAACATTTACATGACAATTTAAAACCCCAATTCCAAAAAAGTTGGGAAGTTGTGTAAAACAAATAAGAACAGAATGCAATGATTTGCAGAAAGTTTTTAACCTATACTCAATTGAATCCAGTACACAGAGAGGATATTTAAGGCCCCTTCTTATGCTGATCTAAAGTACAAGTTGAAAAAGCAAAGTGCAGTCAATTTAATTTATTCAGGATGTGTCCAAATCCACCTTTGCCATCTTGCACCAGGGGCACAGGGGTATCCCGCTCTGTCCCACCCCTTGCACCAACAGAACACAACGGGATACACCTATCAGCTGTGCCCAAGTGCCTTGATAATTCATGGGTGAGTTTAGGCCAAACATGCAATAAACCAATTTGGAAGTCAGCTCTCATCATCTTTAAGAAGCACGTGCACCAGGAGTGTAAGCGTTGGCAGTATGATGGCAGATTTACCAGGAGGAAACAAAGAGAAAAGATTTTCAAGTGAGGAGACAGATCTCCTGGTTCAAGAAGTAAAAGCGTGAGAGCATGGCATGAAACACAGAGACAGCAGGATGCCTCCAAAGCAGCTTCATGTGTAAATTGTTTATTTTACATTATGCAAAAAGTCATACAATACATTAACTTTTCATGTAGATATGTAACTGGTTATGTTTTACACTGAAGCACCTTGAAATTGTGTTGTATTTTATAATAGTATGTATTTTATAATTCATCATTATCACCATCATTATTAGCTCAGATGGCTGAAGAGGGAGCCAGTGCGCAGGAGCAGAGGAGAGACTGGCCACGAAGCTGCACCTCAATCTGGCTGAACATCCACCTGAGCCAGATTGAGGTGCAGCTTCACAGTCACTCATTCTCCTGTCCTTCTCCTCTTTCTTCTCATCCTCTTCTTCTCCTCCCATCCTTACTGAGCAGGATGGAGCCACTAACACTACTGTGGGTGGAGAAAACTGAAACAAGAAACTGCTTCTGACGTTTGATAACTTGAGTACAAAATAACTCACACGTTATCCTACAGGTATATCCAGCATCAGACTCTGACAGAGGCACAAAGACGTTTTTCTCCTCTTCAATCATCATAAATTCAACCATTGTCTTATGATCGACAAATTATTTCACTGTTATGGGTCCCTTCAAATTTCTGAGTAAAATGTTCACCAAGGACCTTCTAGGGGAACAGCTTGCTGAGGACAAATACTTAGAGACTGAAGGGTTTTCCCTTAAATCACCTGAAGGAAATCCTAACTGGTCACTGTGTGTTTTGTTGAGATTCAGATTTCTTATTGGGCAGCATCAAGTCAAACACTGCACATATAACCAGTAGTGGGTTTGAACCACCGGACTGTTTATGACAACAGTTTGATAAATTAGTGAACCAATAAGACAAGAAAGTCAACATATGATGTTACACATTGATCGTGTGTCGCTACGTTGGCTCAGCTGACCCAGTGGACTCAGAAGGACGATTTCAAATAAAATCCATTTCCTGAGAAAAATCTTTAGTGCAGAGGGAGTGGGTTACATTAGCATGCTAACAAGCTAAACTAAGATGTTGAACATGGTGAACACTATACCTGTATTAACATGTTACCTTTGTGGACATGTTTGTTTGTTTGTTTGTTTATTGATTGCATCAGTTTGTGTAACAGCCACTGGGAAACCTCCTGGTCCTCCCAATGACCAGTCCACCCTCCATTACACAAAGTCATTTCACCCTTTGTTCACATCAAAATATTGATTTGTGCAGCTTTAAATGTTACAAAGTCTTTAATTCTTGAAAGTTTTCAGTCACTTGATTCAAAATCAAACCATTAACTTTCAAGATGCTGAAGTGTTGGTCTACAGACACTTTTGTCCTGATGGTGGCGCTAGAGGAAAGGTCAGGAGTTCACCATAAATGTTAGGATTCATCCTCTGGGAAGCAGAAATGTGTCCAACAAAATCAGCGTCCTAATAAGCCGCTGCTAGAAGGACAAAATCCTGAGCTGACGTGTCCAAGATTTGTCTTTGAAAATGTCCTAAAGTGAAATGATCTGCTGAAATCTACTGAAAGTTGTTAAACAACAAGTGCTGCTGGAAGTGTTTTCATTAAGAGCAGATTAGTATTGTGAGGGAGGAATGGACTTTATTCCAGCAGCACAACAAAGAGACCATTTTCATCTTTATCTCAAAGATTTTCTTTGCAATTTCTTCTTTTCTTCAACAAAATGACTTTCAAACATGACATATGTTTGTTATTTGATCCTTTCATCTGGATTCTGTTTCTATTTAGTTGTTGTTGTTTCCTCGTTGTGCTTCTGTGAAAAGATGGTTTGATAAAGATGCTAAAAGTAGAACTTTCATAAAGTGTTGTTGCATGCTCCTGGTTTGGCTTTGCAGGTGCATTACAGCGGCCCTTATGTAGTGCAGGAAAAAGTGAGTGATCAGGATTACATAGTTGCCACTCCAGACCATTGATGGCGGAGTAGACTGTGTCATATTAACATGTTGAAGCCCTATCTGGAGAGAGAATCTGTCCCTCTGTCTTCTGTCAGTGAAGATGGCAAAACTGTTTTGGTGCTGTCCAGTGCTGAATGTATTGATGAGGCTCAGGTAGGTGTGGCGCTGTCCAGTGCCGATCCCACGGAGACACCGGTAGCTTTAGCCGTGTCTGATGTTGAGTATGTTATTGGTCTGTCCAGTGCTGTTGTCCAGGGTTGGATGTATAGAGTCAATTCCGATGAGCTCCTCCATTTGCAATAGCAGATCAGTTATATGCTGGAGAACAGTATTGCTGAGACTAGGTCTAGTTCATGGAGTTCACCGTGCCTCCTGGCTGACAAATTTCATGTTTCCGACCAGTTCTGCACAGATTTCCTTAAGGTGAAAGAGTGATTGAATGAGGATTGTGTTGATCATGTCGAATGCAAATTACATAACAAAACTTGACCTGTATAAAAAGGGTATTGGCAGGGTGAGGGAGATCTCTGCATTTGTGACCCCTGACACTATTTGATCCTTTCATCTGGATTCTGTTTCTATTTAGTTGTTGTTGTTTCCTCATTGTGCTTCTGTCTTGTTAGTTTGTCCTCACTGTGTGGAACAACAATAAAGCTGCTGGAATATCTGATCAAAATATCAATCAGTATCATATGAAATCAATCCTGACAGCAGGAAAGAAAATAAATCCCTCACTTCAGTGTGTTTGTGACTCTGGCTGAGATGGAGGTGAAATATGTGAACCTGGGCTGTGGTTTACTGCTCTCTTCCTGTCACACATTGTTTGACATCTGTTCATCTGGAGGTTTTTGTACAGGCTGCAGGCAGCATTTCTCACTGTGGGGAGCAGATTTCCAACAGTTACAGTAGTAGGTGGCTGAATGATCGAGTTTAACTTTCTGGATCTGCAGCTCACAGCCGTTCTGTTTTCTCACAGCTGAGAAATCATTTTTCTGAGGATGATTGTAACTGTAATCTAATCCACCATCTCTCATATCAATATGGAGAATCACTCTGAATGTGTCTCTGTCTTTCCTCTGGTACCAGAATACCCAAGGCCGATCACACTGGTCAGTGTTCCCACAGGTGAAGGAGACTTTTCCACCAACTCTCCTGGTCAATGTTAAATCCTCCTGAATCAGCTCTGCTGCCATGGCAACCAGTGCTGTAGAGAAACAGACAGGTAGATGAAGGTTAGTGTGACAGTGTTTGTTAAAGGTTGACTTTGTTGGCTCCTGATGGGCTGGAAACACTCACCTGAACACAGACAGCACAGAGCAGCAGCTGGGAGGAAAAGCATTTTGTGCAGTGGTGTTTCCTCTGGTGAACCTGGGGAGAAGTGGCGCTCTGATGCAGCTGAGGCCAAACAAGGACGAGCTGTGAGATCAGACGAGGGCCACGTGCTTTCTAACAGGTCCTCAAACCTCCCATCAGCCCCTGCGGCCCACAGATAAGACTGCTGCTGCTGCTGAAGTTTGTTGGTCTTGATTTGAATCTGACAGCAGATGAAAAATCTGGGTCACCATGATGCAGAAATAGAAAAAAACATTCATGTTAACACAAACACATTCAGGTTGGTGGTGAATTTAGTAACACAGACTGTTATCTGTTGTTTAACAGCTGTGATGAAAATACAAAACTACAAATCCACAAAACTCCTCAACTGTGATTTGAAGCTCATGTTTAACAAATGGACAAATGCTGTAAACATTGTGGTAAATAATGGGCTATACCCCATGAGAAGAGAAGAGCTAACACTGCCCTCTGGTGGGGAGGGTTTACTCTCACCAGTTCTCAACACAACTTGACCATTTAGGTCTCCACCCTAACGTTACATGTTGGGAACACAAACTTGTTCACCAAATGTACACAGTAGTCTCTAATATAGGACATTTCAACAACAGCCAATAACAAAAGGCACACA
Organism: Lutjanus argentimaculatus; assembly: GCA_034769285.1. NCBI lineage: Eukaryota > Metazoa > Chordata > Actinopteri > Lutjaniformes > Lutjanidae > Lutjanus > Lutjanus argentimaculatus. The sequence continues at coordinate 64,707 of JAWZSL010000164.1, forward strand.
ACATTTCAAACAACACACAACAGCACAAGGTAATAAGCTACCAATTCAACTCAGAGGCTTCAAATCAAAGTCAACACTAATTACAACAGAAAGAATGATTCACTTACTTTTCAGTCACACACTCATATTTGGCAGGAATAATCCACTCAGGACACACTTGAATGCTGAACTATATGAAATGTCCACCTGGTAGGACAACTAGAGCTGCTACCACACAACTGAATCACTGGCTGTACAGCAGGCCTCTGATAATTACCTCTCACTTGTGATTGGTTGCTTAGCTTCAGCTGACTTTCCCCAACCAATCAGGAACATGAGCTGCTGGCAGGATAATAAGTCCTTAAACCAGGAGTCTTTTATACAACTGTCATTTTGATGAAATCATAAGTTAAAAATCATTCGGATGATGTAGTGAGACACAAAAACGCGTCTCACTAGCTGACTTTTATCAAGTCAGCCAGCTCCACCCACCTGGACTCACCTGTTCTTTGTTCCCTTGAAGGTCAGCTGTGTTGAAGTCAGAGAATGACAGAAATTCACCACAAGAAATTAACCCAAAGTGATATCAGACAGTTTGAGTTGATATCTAGCTATTGATTGATGTTGTTCCATTGTCTTTGAACACACAGACACTCTGACCAGGTCTGAGACACCTTGGCGGTCTGCAGCCTCCCTCACTGGATCATCTTCAGTCCTGATGACTGATGGAGGAATCTGCACGAGATGACAATATGAAGACAGACTGAATATCATTTTGTTTTGGACTGTTGGTCAGATAAAACAAACAGTTTGAAGACATCACATGCAGTTCTGGGAAATTTTAATGAGCAACTTTCACAACTACTACAGTAGTTGTAGCAGTATTAGTACTAATAGCAGCAGTAGTAGTAGTAGAAGGTGTTGTTGCAGTGTGTTGTTGCAGACACTAGAGGGCAGCAGTGTGACAGTTATAATCCTGACAGCAGCAGCAACAACACATGTCCACCTGTTGATGGCAGACATTTTGACATGTGAGAGCAGGAAAATGAATGTGGTGTCATTGTAGATCATTTTATTTGATCATTAATATTTAGATTCCTCACTTCTCTATAACTACAGATGCAAAGACAAATTTTAAATGATGTTTTGAACATCCACAATCTGTTTGAATGATATCAATCTGTCTTTGGGGCCAATCACAGCACTGAGACGGCACTGGTCAGGGTTGTTAACGAGCGCAGGTCAAATATGGATGTGAGAAAACTCTCTACATTAGTACTACTTGACTTAAGAGCAGCCTTTGATACAGTCGACCAATCAATTCTTTTAGACAGACGTCACAATCTGATTGGCCTCTCTGCTCCTGTTTTTAACTGCTTTAAATCTGATCTTACCAACAGAGTATTTTATGTCAGCATGGATGAATGTTCATCAAGAAGATATCAAATGGATTGTGGCGTCCCTCATGGCTCAGTTTTAGCTGCCACACTTTTAATCTCTACATGCTGCCACTTGGAAACGTCATCAGGAGTCACAGCAGAGACGTCCATAGTTATGCTGATGATACACAGCTGTACATTGCTGTGTCTCCTGAGGACTCAGGGACACTTGATGCCCTTTTTAACTGTATTTTAGATATCAAGTCTTGGATGTTGAGAAAACTTTCTACAGCTCAACCAGGACAAAACCCAGGTCTTAATTATAGCTGCTGCGCAGCAATGGTCGGGGCCGGGCAGTTTTAGGCAAAATTAGGCAATTCTGAGCAACAAGCAGAGTGTAGGAAGATGAAAAAAAGGTGGCATTCTAATGCGCATTTTACATCAGTTGAGGCTTGAACTCACAATTTCTGGCACAAGAGACTCTGCATATTGACTGATAGCTAAGCCAAATAAACAGGGAAAAGAGACAAGGGATAACAGGGAAACGTGTTGATAAAGAGTATTTATATCTTCCCAAAACTCCCTGAATCATAATTATTTTAACCTTAGTAGTCTCTAATCCACATAGCATGATACCTGAACATAAGGCTTTCACATTTGAAAGTCCATCCTGCCTTAGCTGAGGCTCCAACTCACGACTTCTGACACTGAAGTCCGTCTTTTATCTCACTGAGCTAATTGGCAAGTGACAGTTCATGTGTGGCTTCACAAATTGACTAAGCCAAGGATCAGGGTGCCAGGCAGCAGCCATCCATGCCATGGAAAAGCACATTTCAAAGTGAAAGTTCCAAAGCTGTAGCACATATGGTTGATTTGTTGTGAATTTTCAAAGTTTTGAAATTTAGAGGCTTGCTGTAGCGCCACCATCAGGACTATTGTCTTGTGTTTCCAGTTGAGGACATCTGGCATGGGACTGGACCTTTGTGAAAAGTTTGGGTAGATTTCTCATATGGAAATGTTGTACAAGCTGAGGCTTGAACTCACAACCTTCAACACCAAGAACCATCCTCTATCTCACTGAGCTAATTGGCAAATGGAAACACCACTTGTAGCTTCACAAATTGACTAAGTCAGTCACCTGTGTGCAAGACAGCAGCTGTTAGCATGTAAAGGCAGATTTCAAATGGCTGTCAAAAATTCAGTTATTGAGACAAAAATCCCAAAATACACAAATTGCATCTAGACAGCATGGAGATGTTGGTCATTATTTTTTAACAATTATTTATTGGCTCCAAAAGTGAAAAACTGATGTTTAAAAATGACATTTTTGCATTGACTCCAATTGTTGGCATGAGAGTGAAATTCAAAATGCTGTAAAAAATTCAGTTTTTGAGATAAAATTCTGATATTTTCCAAACATCATCTACCATGACTCCAAAATTTTGTCATTTTTTTCATGAACATTGAAAATGTATTTAGCAAGAATTTGCAAGTATATGTTTATAATACCGTTTACAGTCAAACATTTTGATGCACTGTAGGCTCAATTTTTGATAAATCAAAAATCTGTGTGGATCTTTTGTGTAGGACAGTCTGAAGATGCTCTGTAGCAAGTTTGGTGCCAATTGAGCAAAAATTGTGGGAGGAGATAGGTTTAATAAGTTTTACAGTTTTTGAAAAAAACAGAGTGATGGACTTCATAATTTGCAATAGGTTTAAATGTACAAAAGTTTCTTCAGTATCGGGGCTACATTGTGGTGAAAGTTGTAAAGCTGTAGCACATGGTTGATTTATTATGAATTTTCAAAATTTTGAAATTTAGAGGCTTGCTGTAGCGCCACCATCAGGACTATTGGCCTGTTTTTGCAGCTGAGGCAATCTGACATGGGACTGGACCTTTGTGCAAAGTTTGGTCATTTTTCGTGCATGGGAAGTAGGATTTCCTCGGAAGAAGAAAGAAAGAAAGAAAGAAAGAAAGAAAGAAAGAAAGAAAGAAAGAAGAAAGAAGAACATGCAGGATTACAATAGGGTCCTGGCAGCTTAGGCTGCCCGGCCCCTAATTATTGGTCCTGAAGCTCAGAGAGAGAAACTCAATGCAAAAGTGCAAGAAGTGACCTTAAAATCCGTCAACAAGTGAAAAAGCTCAGAGTTATCTTTAATTCACATCTTAGTTTTGAGCCACATATTAGAAACATAATTAAAACATCATTTTATCATGTGAAGAACATCAGCAGAGTGAGACTGTTTTCTCTCTCAAGACAACACAGAGTCACTAATGCTTTTATTACCTGCAGAACTGACCACTGTAATGCTCTACTTTCTGCTCTTTAGAAGAAAAATCATCTGAATTACAATTATTACAAAACTCAGCTGCAGGTGTGCTGACGAGGAGCAGAAAGAGAGCACACATTACAGATGTTTGTGGTTGTGGCTTGAAAAAACAATGTGTGAACAGAAAGTAAAGTGGAGGGGCCAATGGCGCCTTGGTCTCCCTACTTCCGGCACCGCTGGGGAGAGGAGTTGATGAGTGTGTACAGCAGCAGATATGAATCTGTTCTCAGTGGACTCATAAAAAAGTGTTTGGAGCCAATCAACACTTCCTTTCCTGCAGCAGATGGGCTGTGTGGGTTTCTGCTCTGCAGCCTCCTCACCGTTAGCTGCTCTTTTTCACATTAATAACACAATGACAGTTACAAGCGTGGACTCTGCTTGAAGAATCATTGCAGGAAGTTGAGTTTGATGTCAGCGCTCAGTACTCACTGTCTCAGCTTTCATC